>JAUTDX010003231.1:0-30056 GCA_030844895.1 Ambrosia x helenae | reverse complement strand
AGAAAGCTGAATCTGACCTTTTGGGGCAAGAGAAGGTTGTTGCTGCCAAAGATAAGGACTGGAGGTCTTATCCTCCAAATATGCTGATGCTGCGGGCCAACTGAAGAAAGAAAGACGAGGATGTGGTGCTGTTAGAGTTAGAGGACCAGGTTTGGCGCGCTGTTGAAGGAAAAGGAAGCTTGGGAGCTGGAGAAGGCTCTGATGCTCGATGCTCAGGGGTCTTACTATGAGAAGGCATTATGGATAATGTCTGATGGGATTGCCGCCGTAAGTTTCCGTCTTTCTTTTTTGTTTTCTTTTAGTTGACTTTTCACTGTTGTCTATGTAAGTTATATCCTCGTTGTAGATCTTTGATCGTTGTTGGAACGAGCCGAAGATGGGTGAGCAAGTGGTGGAGATTGTGGATGCTGCCCGAACGATGGGCGCTCATAGTGGTTGGTTAGAAGGATACTTGGCTGCCAAGGACAGAGCTCCTATTGACGCTCAACCATTCCAATACATAAATACGGAGCAGGCGCTGATGGATGAGCTCAAGAAGCTTGAAAAGATGGAGTTCCCGGTGCTGCAGACCGTCAGGCAGTGTTTGTCAGATCCTGATCCCATTGCTCGTTTCAGGCATTGGGTGCAAGAGATTGATTATACATACCTTAGCTTGAAGATTCAGGTTTTGAAATGGAAAAAAATGGTGGAAAATGGTGGATTTAAGGGGGAGGCGACGGTGGTTCATGTTTGGGGAAGAAGGGTTGGAGTTGAAAAGTCAAAAGACTTTTTAAATACCCAACCAGGCCCCTTTTCAGCCTAAGCACGGCCGTGCCACAGGAAGTGGCACGGGCGTGCACCCCAGTAAAACTACCGTTTTTCGCGTTTTTTCAATTTTTAAACTGTTTTTAAAGGTCCGGATTTAAAATTTTTAATTGGTTTTCTCCAAAATAACTTTTAAAACCCCATTTTAAGTTTGAAAACAATTCAAGTTTTAATTTTTGAAAAACTTTCCCCCGACTTATTTTCCACTTTTTTTGTACTTACCTGGCGATCCTCAAGGAATGATGAACCGAAATCTAACGAAAATAAAGAAAAAACAAAAACTCACCAAAAAGAAAGTTGATGAAATTGGAGTCTCGGTTTCCTTTACGGGAATTCTCCAAGGTAGCCAATCCGGAAGTAAACCTGCAAAGTAAAACTAAAACAACCGCAATCATCGAAAATAAATCAGAAATAAAATGAAAAATAAAAATAAAAATAACACGAAAAATAAAGTTGAAAAGAAAATGAAAATAAAATAATTCAATCAGTCAAGTGACTTGGGTTTTTCTTTAGAAATCATTGTGTTCTCCGGCAACGGCGCCAAAAACTTGGGAGTGTATGGTTTTAGTAATTTAGAAAGAGGTCAATTTTCCCGGTGCCAAAAACTTGATGTGTCAATTCCAAAACATTGGTTTGGGAAAACGACTGATTTTTAGTAAACCTTATTTAACAAGTTTTAAATTTATAAAGTAAACGATAATTACTTTAGAAACTAAAACCAACACATAGGCAGAGAACCTAACGTGTATAGCATAGCTTTCTAGGGTAAATACCGAGTATCGTATTCCAGAGAACACACTTTCCCCTGCTCAACCTTCTATCAATTAACTGATATGTTTGAAAATAAAAATAAAACGGAGGGGTTCTTAGAATGGTTTTAAAAAGGGATTTGTGTTTTGATAAAAGATAAAGATAAAATAGTAGAGTTATCAAATATGCACATCTTGAGACCCTTCGTATAAGCAGTTAAATTTATTATTACAATTAATAGTTAATGTTAATTATTGTGAGGAGGACAAGAGTGATCTTGAAGTGTTGACTCCTTGATAGAGAAACGGGGCCACTACTGAGTAGAATGCAAAGCCTCCCAATACGCGTCCATTACAAAGTTACTCTGCACGAGCCTTGCATGTAGCAGGCTTCCCTAACCGCGGTCAAGTCTCTGATCCTCAAAGTTATCTTCTTCTTGTAGTGGAGGCTTCACTTCCGAATTGGAACATCGTACACCTCCCTTAGCTCTCACTTTCCTTGTCAAATGATCTCTCTTACAGTCAGTCCTGCCAACATCGTATCCCCTAAAGTTGGTTCGATGATTGATAACTTAATTAACCCAACCCATAACCTCCCAAGCTGAATGAAATCATTGATAAAGGTGGAACATAATCCTAAAGGTGCGCAATCCGAAGATCAATGGTGCACCCGTAGGAAATCCTCCCTTTACCAAAAAGATCATTAAGTTATCTGTGTAGGTGCACAGATGTGACTATCGCTTTGGATTGACATTATAGGGTTTATATGAAGACTATGCATTCCTGAAGACACATTCGACCTGTCGTGAGGTCGAAGGAGATTTGAAGAAGGTCGAAGGAAGCTTTGATGTTATTTTTTATTGGTTCGATATGGGGATGGGGTCGAACGAACTCATTCGACGTACACGGGGGGTCGAATGAGGTTGCCTATATATAGTTTTGTTTTTGTTTTGAGTCTAAGTTATTGGTCATTTTAGATAGGTTTTGTGTGTGTGTTCTCTCTAAGGTCTAGAACATTCTGATTAACTGTTTTCATTGTAAACCTAAGCTATATCAAGTATTATCAATTGTTTATGAATGAAAATGTTTATTGAAATGGATTTGATCGTGTTCTGATTTGTTTTCTATCATTTTGCATGTGATCTAGGGTTTCCGCACCTAGATTACTCTTTTTGTATGATTACGTAGTTGATTTCTTACAATCCAATCCTCTAAAAAACTGGTATCAGAGCTTTATTCAATCATACAATTGCAAATTGATAGATTTCGAACAAATTTTTCACCAAAAACACCTAAAATTTTCTGTTTTGCATGAACTTTGAATGATAATGGAGATTGATTGATTTTGACTTGATTTCATGGATAAAATCAAAAATTTCATTTACTAAACTTGATCTCCATCAAATCCGAAGCAAAACCTGATTAACATCATTGAAATCCATCAACTTTTGAAAATTTGGATCAAAATAACTGATTTTAAAGAATAACCATTTTCAAAATGGGTCAGGTTGAATCAAAAGGTTTGAGGTCGAACGAGTAAGTTTTTAGGTCGAACCAAGAGTTTTTGAGTGTGTTGTGTTTACATTCGACCATCTATCTTTCATACGACCATATCGGGAGGTCAAACCAAGCTTTTTCAGGGGTCGAACAAGAGTTTGTGTGTCACAGTTTTTCATTCAAGTCAACTGAGAGGTTGAACTAGACAAATTTCTTCATTTGAACCACGATCTATCATTTAGGTTGAACCAGAGTCTGTTTTTGAAAAAAAATCTCTAAGTGTTGACATTCCGAGCATTATGGACAAAATTTGGGGTTTTCCAATGACACCTAGACCTGCTACAACACAACAACAGCATGTTCCTATGAATCCGTGGGCAGTTGCTTCTCAAAAGACGAACACACTGTCGACACAGCCAATCAACTACATTGGTATGACAAGTTCAACACCACCACCTGTTACTTAATCTCCACAACAAGTGACTAATTTTTGGGGAGTTGCAGTAGCAGCGGTATAGAATCTGACTTCGAATACGATTACTACTTTGATCAATGACTTATCATCAGGAAGTGGGAATCGTCCTCCTAAGCTGTTGGACATGTCAGAGTATTAACAATGGCAGAAGAAGTTTAAAATTCATCTGGAAGGTATGGGATTGGAAGGAGGAGAGGCATGGCAAATGATCATGAAGGTATAAAATCCTCCAATGCTTGAGAACACAGATATCCCAATTCCTCTTAAAGATTTGAATGATGATGAGAAGAAGAAGTTTGCTGTTGAGAAGAAGGCGTTTTCACAATTGTCTCAGGCGTTGACCACAGATTTGTTGCACCAGTTTGGATCATGTATTACTCGAAGCAATTATGGAATGTTTTGAAGAATAGGCATGATGGTAATGAGAAGACGAGAAGACTTCGCATGGAAGAGTTGAAGAAGGAGTTTGAGAATTTTAGTTATGTGGTAAATGAAACATTGAAAGAACTTGTTCCTAGATATTGTTATTTGTTGTCAAAATTATCAAATTATGAGATTAAGATTCCAATGACAGAATTAGTGGATAAGTTTGCTGATTTGTTGCCTCCGTATTGGGGACAACATGTTGAAGAATTGAAGGAAAAAGATGCATATCAATACTGGACTATCAATGAGTTTATATAGAAATTGGAAAACAAAGAGATGGAGGAAAAAGAGAAAAGCCAAAAAGAGCATAGTTTCCATAGAATCCGGAGCTATATCATGCTACATCATCTTCCTCTATGTTAGTTCATCAGTAGGTGGGAGTATTGCACCTCACATTGCATGTATTTCAAATGTTACTGAACCACAAAGAAATCCAATCAATTATCTTGCTCCAGGACCAACCTACACACCAACTTCATACACAACAAACTTCTTACATACCAACTCAACCTCAGATGTATGCAGCTTGTTATACGTCATCTGTAAGCACACCTCAACAACAACAATATGTTCCTCAAATGAAACCAGCATCTTCAAGCCAAAGTCCAATTGTGTTGGAAACTTCCAACATGAACAATGTGACTGTAGAAGTGGCACAACAACACATTGCTCTAGTTTCAGCAATGGTCGCTTCTTACAATGGACTGGTGGCAAGTCAAATAGGAAACAACAATCTGACAAATGAGGATTATGCCCAGATTGACAAGGAGGAGATGGAACTGAACGACATTCAGTGGGCGTTTGCAAGTGTGATGAGGAGAGCTACTGAGTTTAAATAGAAGACGGGCAGAACTGATCTCGTACCTCACCGAATACTACCTATGGTTTCAACAAAGCCAAGGTAACTAGTTTCAACTGTGGAACCCGAGGTCATTTCAAGAGAGAGTGTACTTAACCAATGCAATAAGGTCACCGAAACCCGTTTAACTCCAACTATCAGAATCGTCAATCACAAAATCAAGTTACTTACCAAAGCCAAAACAACAACAACTATCCACAACAAAACAATTACCAAAACCGACAAAATACCTCTCAAAATACCACATCTAGACAAACATCTACAACCAACCAAACTCAAACCCAACCAGAACCATTGTTCCTATTTCTACACCAAACTCCCAACCTCAAAATGAGAACCAGAATCATGCATTGGTGATACAGAAAGATAAGGGTTTTGATTGGAATTATATGCAGTCTATGCAATTGGGAGTTGAGGAGATCACAAATGGAAATGTAGCATGTCTTGCTAAAGAGATGGTATTAGAGGAGCTGGTGATAGCTGATAATGATTTGGATTCTAAGAAAGTTTCTGAAGTTGTGATTGAGGAGATTGTTGATGAGGTTCCTGTTGTTGAAAAGGTTGAGGAATCGGCTGCTGAAATGGTTTCAGGGACGATTATTGATTATGCTGTTGATGTCTCTAATGAACCAGAATCTGTCTATTCTGATTCAGAAAGTGAACCTGATTCAGAAGCGAGCGTTAATTCTCTAGATGATGATATTGATCAATTGCTAGCCGAAGTAGACTTTTTGATGACGAAGAAATCATTAATAGTAGATGATAGTTTTACACGAATTGATTATTCAAAATTCTTTGCATGAAAGGAAGCTCACTTTGCATTGATGGCCATGACAGATCTGCCTAAACCGGTAAATTCTAATTCTACTACTTGTATGACTAGTGATAAATATTATGGTACTTGTGATAGATTGACTGAAGAAGTTAAGCAACTCAAGCTTCAGCTTGAGAGTGTTAAAATTGTCATTCAATCTTATCGTAAGGACGAACATGATTTCAATAAAACACTTGAAGGTTATAAAAAGGATGTTTCAGAATTAACTAAAACCCTTTCTTTAAAACAAATAGCCATTAATAATTACATTAATAAAATTGAAGAAACTAAACTAGAAATGGCTAAAATCAAGTGTTTTGCTGAAAAAGTCAACAAAAAGTTAGAAAGTTACAAACATGTGGCATATGTTTTGGACCACATTGTTGAGGAACCACCACAATCCAGTAGTGCAAACTACAAAGTTGTTCCTGCTCCAGTGTTATTTGAAAACCATAATCTAAATTCGGTAACACTAGAGAGTTTAGTAAAGTCGGATTCCTCATCAGATATTGAATCTAGCACCTCAAGTGTTGGTTATATAAATTCCGATGTGAGACCGATACTTGGATTGAATGATGTGGGAGTGGTTGCAGTAACTGATGATTCAGATAATGAAGATGAGGAACCTAAGAAAAATGTTGAAATTCCATTGGAAAATCACATTTGAACAAATGAGACAAGTTCACTTTCTCAGGTTACACATCCTCAGAAAAATGAAAACAAATTGAATCAGTCAGTTAAGAAAAATGAAAAGAATGAATCAGTTGACAAGCCTGTGAAGGTTTTCTATCGGATGGAAGAATCCGATAAAATAATCTCAGATGATAAATATCCCATACAGTTTGCCAATTATTCAAAAATTGAGAAAATCTAGCAAGAGAGTACCATTTGGTTTCCTAAACACGAGAGGACAAATGATATTCCTCCTGAATTGATTCAGAGACTGTATGGTGATAATTCTAAACAACCAAAGGTTCATGTAACTGAATTCATTAAGCCAAAAAGAAGGTTAACGGATTTTATGAACCGGCTTACTCAAAGGGGCCGCTCCGGAGAGTTTAAGGCGAAAGTGTGTTGATGATCAATACCCGGTTAATTCATTCGCTAAACCTAACTCTAAGAATACCTTTGAAGAGTACCATGCATTTTTCAAGTGTGGGGAGAGAGGGCATTTACTTGCTCACTGCCCATATGTGAGACATAAGAGGCACAAAGTTGAGAGAAAGCAGAATTATTGGAATTCGGTTGATGATCATAGACAACATTTTTCACAAAGACAGTTTGTCTATCAAAGGCAACCATTTTATAACCAAAATCATTTTTATCAAAAGAGGGAAAACCGTCCAATTGTCTATGATAATGGAAACCGAATTACTATGGAGAAAAAGCTGAAGAAACCTATGATGAACTTGACTTATGACAAACAAAAGGTTTATTCAAAACCTGTTGTGAAGTCATCGGTTGGACCTGCATCTGTTAAATCAGATAAGGTAATCAAGAAAGTTTCCTTTTCGAACGATACAAAGAAACCTACTAAGGGTCAAAAATCTCAGATAAGGATTCTTAAACGTTCAGAACAATCTTGGACACCAACGGGTTCTCCAGGTGCTTCTACATCATCGGCTAAAGTTAAAACTCAAAGTGAGAAAGTTTTGAATGACCAGAAAAAGGTTGATTCAAAACCAAATGTTTGTGAGAGTGATTCTTTGAAAGCTAACATTCAAAGACCCAAGACCAAACAGGCTTGGGTCCCTGTTAAAAACTAATTTTGTTAGTGATTTGTGCAGGGAGCTCCAGCTGGCCATTTTAGCAGTCTCTGTGTTGATACACTTTATGTGGACGTCACTGTCGAATAGACTAGGTTTCAGTCTTGTATGGTGTTACATGAGATTGTGGTGATCCATAAGGGCATTTTATGGATCTGATGCATTTGTGAATATAGGCCAAAACATAAAGTTCACATTCGAACCTATGGTAAGGGCGAATGTGGAAATATTCCACATTTGACCTCCTCATATGGGCGAAAGTGGCTTTTGGCTTTGGACTATATATAGCAATCTCATGTGTTGGTTTTCATTTGTAGATTTGAGTTTGTGCTTAGAATGCTCTCTAGGGGGAGGTCATGCCCGACCTCCCCCGGCTCTGAGATAGATGTTTATCCTACTGATGACAGTGTCTGTAACTGTTTCTTTAGTAATACGAATCTGTGATGACGTTGTTATCGTTAATTTTTGTCTCGTCTCGAATCTCCCGTCTGAAACCGAGCTGAATTCGCTTAATCGATCCGTGAATTCGGTTTCTAACCGGATTCTCAACTGGTATCAGAGCCGTGGTACCGATTTGAACGATCTAACAGTCGTTTGAATCAATCACAGCTCGTTTTCATGTTTTCAGACGTTAAAATCAGATTTTGAAAGAAAGGTTGAAACCCTGGATTCTTAATTGAACCCGAAATCATGTGATTTCTCCATGTTTTTGTTAATTCGAGGGTGAGGTTTTCATTTCCGCACCTTTCTGAACAAGTTTCATCATCAAATTCGAAGAATTAGAGTGATTATGGACTGATTCGAAGAAAATATTGAACAAGAACACATTTTTTTCTGCACATTCGACCCTTGCAGAAAAACGGGAGGGCGAACGTAGGATTTAGAGGACGAACGTGGAGTGTAAATGGACGAATGTAGAACTTTTAGGGCGAAAGTGAAATTTTCTACATTCGTACCTTATTACTGGGCGAATGTGGAATTCAATTTTGTCAGAACTTCATTCGACCTACCTTGGTACATTCGACCTTACAAAACGGTCGAATGTAGCTTTATTTCCACATTCGTACCTATGACTATGAAAATGAAAAATTCGTATTTTTAGGGGTAAAAATTTCGAAAATTTATGGCAATTTTTGAAGATTTTCGGGAGAATGGTGATGATGTTTACCCAAATTGTTGAAGAAATGATGATGATGAAACGTTTTATTGTGGGGTAGTCATGAGAATCAAACTATATGATAATCAGATTCAAATGACTATTATGGGCCAGAACAGAAAAATCAGATATTTTAATTCCGCAAGATGAGAACAGTCAACCCAGTTCCTGTGTGTTTCAAGGAACTTGTTCAAACAGAGTTGTTATGTAGAAGCAAATCAAGTTTGAGATCTCAATGTTCCGAAAGTAATGAGGGATCCTAGTAGGAGTCATGTGGCACGTAGATTGAACGAAAGTTTCAAGATCACAGTCCTGAAGCACTTCAAGAGCTATTGGTAGATATTGTTGGCCCCGTCGAAAACTTCAGTTTCTGAAGCATTTCAAGTCCTCAATAGTATTGGTAGTTCCCGCTGAAAACTTCTGATTGCTTGATCCACTCGTCTACGGCTTGTATTCTGTCGAACAGATGAAGTTACTCAAGAACATGATTGATTTATCATACGGGATCTCAGAGAAACTTGATGAAGCATCAGTCAAGGGGGAGATTGTTGATGTAACAATGTGTCTGATACTTCAACAATAACTGACTAAAGATGCAAGTTGTGTTTAGGATTCGCCAGCAACGTCCAAGGGGGAGATTGTTGATACACTTTATGTGGACGTCACTGTCGAATAGACTAGGGTTGAGTCTTGTATGGTGTTACATGAGATTGTGGTGATCCATAAGGGCATTTTATGGATCTGATGCATTTGTGAATATAGGCCAAAACATAAAGTTCACATTCGAACCTATGGTAAGGGCGAATGTGGAAATATTCCACATTCGACCTCCTCATATGGGCGAAAGTGGCTTTTGGCTTTGGACTATATACAGCAATCTCATGTTTGGTTTTCATTTGTAGATTTGAGTTTGTGCTTAGAATGCTCTCTAGGGGGAGGTCATGCCCGACCTCCCCCGGCTCTGAGATAGATGTTTATCCTACTGATGACAGTGTCTGTAACCGTTTCTTTAGTAATACGAATATGTGATGACGTTGTTATCGTTAATTTCTGTCTTGTCTCGAATCTCCCGTCTGAAACCGAGCTAAATTCGCTTAATCGATCCGTGAATTCGGTTTCTAACCGGATTCTCACTCTGGATTGTCGACAGTGGAGCTTCTGGGCACATGACCGGTGATTTGACGCTACTCTTTGATATCAAGAATATTAATGGAGGCTATGTGGCGTTTGCTGGAAACAAAGGAGGGTATATAACAATGGAAGGCTGTGTTAGTAATGGAATTGTGAGTTTGAACGGATATCGTATGCGAAGCAGGTTGATTATAATTTATTGAGTGTGAGTTAGATATGTGATAAGTAGTTTTCTGTTCACTTTGATGATAAATCTTGCTACATTCTGAAACCTGGTTTCGTTATTCCGAAAGAGTGGATCATGCTAAAAGCTCCAAGAGTGAACAATCTGTACATTCTTGACATGAGCAAGGCAACTACAACTTAGGGCCAAGTCACGTGTTTTCTGTCCAAAGCTACTGAAAAAGAATCTATTATGTGGCACAGAAGGATGGGGCATATTCACCTTAGAAAGATGAATCATTTAGTGAAGAACGGGCTTGTTGAAGGAGTTACTGTGAAGCATTTTCATTTGAACGACAAATGTGTGAGTTGTAAGAAAGGAAAACAGCACAAACATTCCCACAAACCAAAGAAAGTAAACTCTGTTGAATTGCCATTTGAACGTTTGCATATGGATCTTTTCGGACCTGTCAAGCGTAAGAGTCATTATGGAGAGCTTTACTGTCTAGTGGTTACAGACGACTACTCAAGATTCTCGTGGGTGATGTGCATGCAACACAAAAGTGAGACGTTTAACAATCTGAAAGTTCTGTTTACCCGGTTGGAAAACATCTATGGTTTGAAGATTAAACGCATAAGAAGTTACAACGGGACAGAGTTCAAGAATTCTCAAATGGATGCACTTTGTGAAGAAAAAGGAATTCATCATGAGTATAGTGCACCATACACTCCTCAGCACAACGGTGTTATAGAACGCAAAAACAGGAGTCTAATTGAAGCGGCTAGGACAATGCTTGCGGACTCAAATCTTCCAGTAATGTTTTGGAACGAGGCTATTTACGCAGCTTGTTATACTCTGAATCATGTGTTAACAGTGAAGAAGTTTGACTTCTTATGAACTGCTTAATAGACGAAAACCAAACTTAGAGTATCTAGAACCTTTCGGGGCACCATGCACAATGCTAAATCCTACAGAAAAATTTGGATCTAAAGCAGAAGAGGGATATTTTTGTTGGGTACGTGACACCACTTAAACGCGTAACTAACAAAAGAACTCGACAAGTTGAAGAGTGGGCGAATGTGGAAATTCAACGCTACACTCAGAATGTTCAGGAAGTGGGCCCGATTGGATGTTTGACTATAAAGATTTCTTTGAGTCATTCAATCTAGATAGTTTAGTTGAAGAGGCTGTACTACGACTATATTATGAATGTGAGAATGCAGTGACTTCACCGTTGGTGCGTCGATCACCGTAACTCCTCCAGCAGCTTCTAATGATACCAATGCTCCTGTTATTGAAGAAGAGATTTTTAAAGAAGCTTCTACAACTCTTGATTCATCAGAATCGGAAGACGATGATGAAGTTTTCAGTGAAGCTATCTTAGATCATGCTACGGTGACACCTCCAGTGAACCCAAATCCAGATGTTGCATCTTCGTCAAACACTGGTAATGATCTGGATACGGTAGAGAATTTGACTATTCAAATGGGGATTCAAGTTCCTGATCATCCGGAATCTCGGATTCATCAGATTCATCCCTTGAACAAGTTATAGGTGATCCTGGTAGCAGTGTCATGACAAGAGGACAACTCAGACGTGCAACTTCACATGATAACATTGGAGCCCTTGCCCTGTATGCTAAGATACAGAAATCAGGTTGTCAAAATGATTGGTCTGTTATGTTTCGCAGGTGGAGCCACAGATGTACAAGGATGCTTTACTAGACTATTCATGGGTAGAAGCAATGCCGCAAGAACTATTACAGTTTCAAAAACTCGAAGTTTGGACGCTGACAGACTAAGTGGGTATTCAAGTGCAAAAAGGATGATCGAGGCATTATTGTCAAAAACAAAGCTCAATTAGTCGTTCAAGGTTTTAGTCAAACAGAAGGGATTGATTACAATGAAGTCTATGCACCGGTTGCGCGCATTGAAGCTATTCGTATGTTTCTTGCGTATACATCATACAGGAAGTTTAAGGTGTATCAGATGGATGTAAAGAGCGCTTTTCTGTACGGTGTGGTCAAGGAAGAGGTTTATGTTGGGCAACCACCAGGCTTTGAAGATCCTATCCGCCGGGATAAGGTCTATAAACTGAACAAAGCCTGTATGGTTTGCACCAAGCTCCAAGACAATGGTACGAGGAGCTGAGTACATATCTTCTCTTCAAAGGGTTCCAACGAGGTTTGGTAGACTGTACCCTGTTCACAAAAAGAACAGAGTGTGACTTGCTTCTTGTTCAGATATATGTTGATGACATTATCTTTGGTTCTACTAATGAACTTTTATGCAGAGAATTTGAATGAGTCATGCAGGAAAAGTTCGAGATGAGCGCAATGGGGGAAATGCAGTTTTTCTTAGGGTTGCAGGTGGATCAATTGCCAACGGGCATCTGTAATCACCAGACGAAATATGTTTCTGAAGTCTTGAGCCGATTCTAGATGGCTGATTCAAAGCCTATGGATACTCCCATACAACCCAATCACGGGATTGGAGTTGACGCTAAGGGGGAGCTTATAGATCCCTTTACGTATAGAGCCATCGTCGGATCTTTGATGTACCTGACTGCATCTCGTCCGGATATAATGCTTGCAACATGTCTTTGTGCTAGATTTCAATCGAAGCCGAAACAGAGTCACCTTACAGCTGTCAAACGAATCCTACGATATCTGAAGGGTTGTCCCTTGCATGGACAGTGGTACCCTAATGATGATAATTTTGACTTTGTTGCTTTCAGTGATGCAGATTTTGGTGGTTGCGATAAAGATAGTAAATCCACAATGGCTGGATGTCAATTCTTGGGGAGCAGGCTCGTGAAATGGCAATGCAAAAAGCAGACAGCAGTTGCACTATCTACTTGTGAAGCCGAATACGTGGCAGCCTCGAGTTGCTGTTCACAGGTTTTGTGGATTCAACAACAGATGCGTGACTATGGTTTCCAATATCTTAAAACCCCTATTCATTGTGATAATGAAGCTGCCTTAGGCCTCACTAAAGACACAGTCAATCACTCTAAGGCTAAGCACATCCGAATTAAGTATCACTTTATTCGTGATTGCTATGCTAAAGGGTTGATTGATATGGTCAAAATCTACAATGACTATCAGAGAGCTGATCTTTTTACCAAAGCTTTTGACAAATCAAGATTTGAATTTTTACTAAGAGCTAATAGTATTAAAGAAAAACAAGATTAATCGTCACCTCGGTTTATCAAATTTTTTAGTTTAAATTTTTACTTTTTCAGAAAATCAAAAACCCAAAAATATGTTTTTAATTTTAGGGGGAGTCTTTATTTTCAGTAAAACCAAAAACATTGAAAAATTTAAAAATCCATAAAAATCAGAAAAAAAAAACCAAAAATGATTTTCCAGGAGAAAAAGAGGAAATGATAGTACATCAGTGAGGATCTGACACAAGCTAACGAATTGTAATTATAATATAAGGCGTGTGTTGATTTTGTGTGATGTGCTGGTAAGCTTCGTAGACTTATTACTGCGTGCCTTAGTGATACAAATATAACGAACTATTCGCTAGTGGCTGAACACCTCATGGGCATATGGTCTTAGTACCGTAATTTCGTTTAATAAGGTTCCCAAAATCTGAGGTTTCGGGTCGTTATGTTAGTTGTTATCCGGGGTAGCTTGGTTGATCTTTTTGTCGTATTAGTTTATGGACCTAGATTCAATCAAGATATCTGCAAAAAGAGCTTATATGCCAAAACCTGAAAGTTACCGAATTGAGGAACTTAATGTATAATGATGATCAAAGATCATTTAATGCATCGTATCAAATCTATGATGAAAATCATGATTGATATCAGCCTCAACCTGGTACGTATGCACATGTTAATCTGTAGCGTTGATTTGCTGACATGTACGCCTTTGTGCATCGTATCTTGTATTATAACAGATAACATTTGGCATAATAACGTGTTAATGCATCGTATAAAATCTATGATGAAAATCATGATTGATATCAGCCTCAACCTGGTACGTATGCACATGTTACTCTGTAGCATTGATTTGCTGACCTGTACGCCTCTGTGCTTCGTATTTTGTATTATAACGGATAACATTTGGCATAATCACGTGTTACGACAAAGCTTTGTGCAAATTCCTTGATATGGGAGTATGTCGTGTGCGTGGGAACCATAAGCTTGCCAGTTTTAATACACCTAATTGCGTATCATTTTAAAGCACTGCATAACGGTCTGCATGTGAGCTTATGTGGATTACAATATCAGCAATTTCCTAATCACACATTGTCTTTAATGATAAATATATTAAAGATCAACGGTGTGATCATATTTCTCATAAACTAATATGATCCTCTTACCGGAAATAACAAAATGTTTACTGCTTTAAATTTTTTCATTTTCTACAAATGTACAAAAACTCAAAAATATTTTTGGTGTGTTTTAGCATAAATTTCAGAAAAATCCAAAATTTTTACATTTCTGCATTATTTTCGATAACCGATGGTGATTGATGGTCATTTTCTGAAGTTTGACAGACCAATTTGAGTTTTGTATCATTAAAATGTGAAATGATGAATGTATGAAGGTTTAAAAGTTCAAAAATGTTAAAATGGGATTCGAATTTGAGATTTCGTAAAAATTTAAAGTTTCCAAATTCTCATTCGACCTTTCAGTAGGTCGAAGGGATTTTTGAGCTTGATTCGAACCTTTTAAAGAGGTCGAATGAGAGTGTTTGGATGATTTCCTTCATTCGAGCCATTTTGTTTTCCTTCGAGCCTTTCATTAGGTCGAATGAAAACAGAATCTTCTCATTCGAACCCCAACAAGGGTCGAATGAAAGACTCTATATATATTCATCAGCTCATTCGAACCCCTTACAAAATTTTCAAAAATTTCAAACTTAACCAACCCTTGTTGCTCGTTTGTTTTTTCATCATTCATTCTTGTTCCCTGTGTTGTTCTGATCATTTTGATACCAATATTACAGATAATGATCAAGTTTTCAGACCAGAATCAATGATTAAAGTTTCGAACCCTATAAGCATCAATCTGTGACTTTTGACTATGTTTGAACACAAATTGCACATAGATTAACCATTATCGATGGTTTTAGGGGGAGATAAATCAAAAATCTAGTGTTTAAATATGTTAATAACTGGATTGATTGTTGAACGATAACAAAACTCTAGATTTTAATTAAAACCATCAATAATTGGTTAATTAATTCAATTGATCATTGATTAGGGTTAATCAATCATATTAGGAACTGATAGAACCAAAATGTGTTGCTTATCATGGTTTAATTGGATTTTGGTGAATTTTAATTCAAACAGGTCTGATTGAGTCTGTTTGAGGTCGAATGAACAAATAATAGGTTGAATGAAACTTTTGTTTTGCATTTGTTTTCATTCGACATCATACTTCTCTCATTCGAACCCCCGATGAGGTCGAATGAAGATTTGTTTTGTCCAAAATTCCAATTTTATCCGTTTTTGATTAATTTTCATGTTTGTTTATGTGTTTTGCAGGATATTATGGCTGAACAACATAATCCAAAGCAGGAAGTACTAATTCCAGAGCAACCAGTAGCACCAAAAGAATTGCTTTTCGAACCAGTCCATAATTGTGGTGCTTTTATTGCAGAAGTAAAGCAATATGAAGAGTTCTCGGGTTTGGTAGAGTTCTTGAAGAGATGCGGAGTAGTCTACGCTCTTGCTACTCCGAAGACTATATACAAAGACCATCATGTGGACTTCTGGGAGAAAGCAGTGATTACATTCTGGAATGGAAAGTCTGTGATACAAAGCTACATTCAAGGTAATCTTGTGCTAGTTTCAGAACAAGATATTAGAGAAGCTTTGCAGTTAAGAGATTCTCCAAATGATCCTACAGAACTATCCTGGATAGAGCAGAGAAAGTGTTTCCTGAGGATGAAGTACAACGCTCCTATTACTGATTGCTTGTTACACAAAGCAAAGCTGTGTACACATTACAAATATCTATTACATGTGATTCTACATGTATTTGAATCAGTGAGAGGAGGATATGATGTTCTGAGGAAGAGTTTGTGCTCGTTGGTGGTTGCTCTAATTCTAAACAAACCATTCAATGTCTCTGGAATGATTTTTGAGCATATGATGGAAGTGTTGAAGGGATTGAAGACGGATAAGTTCTTGATGTATCCAAGATTCCTGCAGATGGTGTTTGACAACAAGTATCCTGATTTGATTAAAGATCCAGTGCAGATTGTGATTCAAAGTCATATGAATATCACTACTTTGAGTAGGATGAGGGCTTACAAAGGTGTTCCTGACAATCAGAAGCCGTCGTACAAGAATTTGTGTTGGGCATTTGAGAGATGTTTATTACAAGGATCCAGGTCAAGATCAGGCAAGAAATGAAAAGAGTGATTCTGACTCTGATAGCCCTTTATTTCTTGTTGATAAATCTGCTAAAAGAAGCGACAAGTTGTCAATAAAGGTGCTAAGACTGGAAAGGGTAAACAAAAAGTGGTTGAGGTTGAAACAAAGAAAAAGAAAGCTGTGAAAAGTAAACACTACGCCAAAATGTGGCTTTAGCCACACATTTTTCTAAAATCGCGTTGCCACACTTTTGATTAAATGTGTTGCTAAAGGTCATTTTTAACATATGAAAAACTTACAGCCCACTTATCGCCACACATCTTACGTGTTTATGTGACCATTGTAAAACAACTCAAAATCTTTAGCCACACTTCAAGAAAAATTGTGACATTTATTAGCCACAATCAAGAAAGTGTGGCCAAATGTGATCTACAACCACATTATTTGTTTCATGTGACGAAAAACACAACTTTTCGAAACTTTTAGCACATTTTAAGAAAAAATTGTGACATTTCGTAGCCACACTAGAAAAGTGTGGCCAAATGTGATATACAGCCACAATATTTGTTTGATGATGTGGCTAAAATTTAATACAAATGGCCACATATAGTATTGTGTGACCAAAGGCTATACAATAGTCACCCTTAAAATTACAAAATTTCATGTGGCTTTACATAAGCAACTGTCACACCATCATCACTTTGTTTATTTTTGTGTGACGTAATAATAGCAAATGTCATGCAAAAAATATGTGTGACCAAAGGTTAAACAAGAACCACACTTAAAATGACAACAATTCATGTGGTTTTACATACCTATTAGCCACACTATAGTCATTGTTTATTTTTGTGTGACGAGCAAATGTCATGGCGAAAAAATTGTGACCGAAGATTAGATAATAGCCACACTTAAAATTATAAAACTTTGTGACTATTAACCACAACATCACCACTTTTTTTGTGACGGAATAATAGCCAATATCACGAAAATAATAGGTCTGACCAAAATGTAGACGATAGTCATACTTAAAATTATAAAACTCACTATTAGAAAAAAAAAACACCTTCCTTGACGGCATTGCGCGTCATAAAAGGGTGTTTATGAACACAAAAAAAGTGCCATTGAAGGACATACATAAAAATTAACATGACACGCATCGGCATGTCATCTTTTCATGACACACATTAATGACACTCTTTAATTACACCAGTTTACGACACACGTTTGTGACACTCTTTCACGATACACACACACACATGTATATATATATATATATATATATATCAATAAATCTATTTCAAAATAAAATACATATATTAATAAGATGAAATATTATTTCAAATAAATATTGTGTCGATACATCTGTCAAGACTTAAAATACAATCACTTGAAATTAAAAGTTCTCATATAACTTGACAATTCTTCGCAAATTTTATTCATATCCGCATCCGTGTAAACATGATTCATCTTCCGCTTTTATAAGTATATCAACTTTCCCATTTGTGTCTTCCCATATCTCCAGGCCAGTTGTCACAAAATGTACCTGTAGGTTGAGCATTGACCTAGAAACAAACTGGCTTGCCACTAGTAGCCTTTGAGTATGATTCATCCTGCAGCAAATAATAGGGGTTAACAATTAAAATCTAGCTTAATATTCCAAATCTATGATAATATTTCAAAATTAGATTTACTTTACTGACAACTGAAGTTAAAGTTGCATCATCTTCCTTGATATCTTGAAATTTCATTATCGCCTTTGTATATTTGGCAAAAGTTTCAAAAGTGAGTTAAAACTCATATTTTAGAGTGTAAGAAGTAAATTATTTTATGGCTATACAATTTTTTATCAACAACATGTACAGGATGAATAATACCAAGGATGAATTTTAAATCTAGAACATCAAAGTTCAAGGCACTACTAGCACCTTGTTGGTACTTGCTTTGGATATCATCATAAAATAAGGACAAATACAAAACCATATTTAGAAATAAAAGAAATACAAACACGTTAACTTCATTAACAAAATAGTGCATCTAACTTGTGATATGACTTCTTGTTCTGCGAGGGTATCTTCTTGAGAGCTAGTTGGGCAACATCTTTAATCTGCATATATTTCACAAATCATATCTACACATGCCAGTTAATTTTTTTTAAAGACACATGCGCCAGTTAAGTTGTAGATACCATAAAGCTAGAATTGCATACCTGGAGCGCTTTCACACGATGCTACAGTGGTAGTAAGTCCGCAAAGAGTTTCTTCACAGAGAGCTCTTGGGGTTTAGCTTGTTTGATAAAGGAGTGCTTTAACTACTAAGGGTAGTATAGATTCCTCAAATGTTGTTAAATTAACATAAGGGTGGTACGGTCCTTAAATGATGTTAAATTAACACAAGCCGAGGTGGTGTATTTTGCAATTGTGCCCCATTTACTTATGAATCAGTCAATTTTTGCACTCATGGCCCATTCACTTATGAGTCGATCAATTTTTGCAGCCAATTGTGGTTAATATTATGGACCAAAAACAACCATGTTTTATGGTTGATTACATTCCTCAAATGATGTTTAATTAATATAGGTAGCAGTACTCAACATCGACTATCATTAATAGCTATAACTAGCCTTGAAGTTGACCAATCTGCAGTAATTATGTTGCTGTCACGGGACTGTGTGCAGCTCAAACTACTCATGTTTTACCATTTTTAACCCCATGAAGCGTGTAGATAAATACCCCCACTTAATTCCTAAAGTTTACCTTATCAAACGGATCAAATAACTCTATTCTTTGCTGCATGTTATGCTTCAATATCACCTCAGCCTAATGACCAATTTAGATTAGGTGTAAGAATTCCCATGTATATGTATTCCCTACTCAGACAGCTAAACCTGTAAACAACACATAAACCCATAGCCATAAAAATAAAGAAACAACTAAACGAGCTCCCACCCAGACATTCAATCGTCCAACAACTCGAACTCTATATATGTTTCTAACTCAGATTCATGCTCAACAAGCATAACTCACTAGACTCTTTTTTGTGCAACAATGTTCAGAAAATTTGAAACAACTTGTAATATCTTCTAAAAATGAATGAGAAAATTGAAATAATATTGCTTGTAAATACTAAATAGAGAGCGATTAAAACATCAAATAAATGATAAGAGAGACAAACCCACGATGGCAACACTGTGAACAACACAGTCGTTCCAAATGTCTTAGCCCCTTACTTCTTCAGGTCTAAATTATAAAGCTACAACAAAAACAAAAAAGAAAACAACTAAAATCATTAAAGCTTCAATTAAGACAACCAGAATCAAAAACAAGATTCTAAAAGCACTGAACTTCCAAGTTTCAAAAGTACTTTCAAAAAAAAAAAATTGCACTATTTTGACAAATCGTGTAAACAACAAATGGCATTCATTATACATCACCAATAAGTGGTTCAGGCATACAAACAATATCAACTCTAGCTTCAATTCAAAGACTCTGGCCCACAATTGATTTTTTTATAAAAGGAACTGCATATGAAATAATTCTATAGAATCCCCAAATCTTTCAATCCTATTCGAAAACCATAAGAGCGAAACTAGTAAAGAAATCCAACTTCTCTATTCATTAGTCTCACTTATCTAATGCCATCGATCGTTGCCATTGCGGAGCTATGTACCATCATCATCGTGCTTTCATTTAAATCCCTGGAAGCGTGTCTCCCTGAAACAGCAGCATCACTGCAACTAATAGGACTGCCATCTAATCCCCTGCCATGACGGATGACATGTCATGCATGGATAGGTGCCATTACAATTTTAAAGGCTTTAACAAAATAAGCCTTTTATCTAATCATTTTAGTTATGAAGTTCAACGACAAATAGTTACTAAAATACTCTTCCAGTATTGGGTTAAAATATGAGTCTTTAGTACAATGTTAAGTTCAGCTTTGTTTTAGGCCTTAAGCGAAACCAAATAAAAATTCAAGTTCAGAAGCTAGGTCAGTTAACCAAATGACCAAAAAGTTAAGATGGAACAAAGATTTACACTAAATTTTATAATATTATACCAAATATTCAGATTTTAAGCCATAACACCTAAAAGCTTCTATTGAATATTGTTCATTTGATGTACAAACACATAAATACATTCCTCGTTAGTTGTGCAGCTTATATACAAGAGTTTAGTTATCATCATTCAAAAGACTTCACTGATTGTGCAGTTTGTCTTCAAGAGTTTATACTAATATGTGAAACACATTGATGAAGCAACAAGGCGCAGCAATTAGAGAGAAAATAAAGATGAATCAACTTTCTTACCATCTATGTAAGCAAGTAGGTACCAAATTAACAATTAATTAGGGCTATAACAGGTAGATACCTGTAATTAGAGGATGGCTGCGACGGGCTAATTCCAGCGCTGTGAAGGAGAGTCGGATGCTTTGGTGGAAGACTGGATCACTGACTTAGTGACCTAGGGTTTTGGCAAGAGAGGAGAATGGGCGGGATTTGTGTGAAGGTGAAGAAAATAATGAGCGGGACACAATCTCATCAATCCATAAGGTAAACATAAGATAAGAGGGTGTTTGGGATTGAGTTTGGAAATGCAAAAGTGCTTTTGGTCAAAAGTGCTTATTGACTTATGACTTTTTGAAAGGAGTTTAAAAAAAGTGTTTGGATTAGCTTTTGGGATGGAAACGTCAAAACAGAAAGTGCTTTTGGGTTACACAAACAACTTATTGACTTATTGGCTTTTCAAAAAGCCAATAAGTCAATAAGTTGTTTTGCAACTCAATCCCAAACACCCTCTAAGTATGGATTAGAGTCACCTTATTTTGCTTCCCCCCCCCCTTTTTTTTAGAAATGGTTCTTCCTTCCCTATTTCTTTTTTTATTATTTATCTATATATTTTATATTCCATTAGATTTTTCATTAAAATTAAAAAATAAAATACATAGAAATATAAAAAAACCAATAAATCATAAAAAAAATCAAACCTAATAAAAAAATACAAACCTAAACAAACTAAAAAAAACACCAAACTACTCTTCATCAACATCATCGACACGAAAATGGTTCCAAATGTGGTCGATTAATCCGCGCACTAGGTTGCTATGATTAGTAGTATCGTGTAACGCCCATGTGTTCGATTCTTGTTGTACCTCGTCAATCGGCTCGACATCTCTTCAAGTCATTCGAATCATAGTCACATATCGCGAGACTTTCATCTTCGATTATCATATTATGTAGTATTGTACAAGCGTACATAATATATCTCAAATTTTCTGGATGCCATGCACGTGCGGGGCGTTGAATTACATGCCATTTCGCCTTTAACACACCAATTAATCGTTCGACGTCTTTTCTCGCCGATTCTTGGCACTTTGCATACTTTTTTCCTTTTCTCATCCATGGAAACTAGTAGCGTTTCACAATAGATGCATAGCTTGGGTATATACCATCCGCTAGATAATACACGTGCTTATATTGTACCCCGTTAAACATGAAAGAATCATCAGGACCGGTTCCGATCCCGAAAAACAAAAAAAAAATAGGTACTAGTACCGAATATAGTCGTATATACCTTAATGGATCACAATAGATAATAGTAGATCATATCTACCTTAATGGACCATATTGGGCCTTTATTGGACCATAATAGACAATAGTAGATCATATATGTCTTAGTGGACCATATTGGGTCTTAATGGATTATAATAGACAATAACAGATCGTATATGTCTTGATGGATTATATTGGGCCACAATGGATCACAACGGGCAATAGTAAATCGTACATGTCTTAATGCACCATATTGGGCCTTAATGGATCACAACAGGCAATACCAGATTGTATATTTCTTAATGGACCATATTGGGCCCTAATGGATCAAAATGGGGAATTGTAGATCGTATGTGACTTAATAGACCAACGGGCAATTGTAGATCCCTTATGTTTCAATGCACCCATATTGGGCTTAATGGTTCACAATAGACAATAGTAAATCGTATATGTATTAACCGACCATATTGCGCCTTAATGGATTCACAATAGGCAATCGTAGAACCCATATGTTTTATGGACCATATATAGCCTTAATGGATCACAAGGGCAATAGTGGATCATATACGTTTAATAAACTATATTGGGCTTAATGGATCACAAGGGCATTAGGGCAATAGTAGATCATATATGTGTTAATGAACCATATTGGCCTAATGGATCACAACGGATAATAGTATATCCTATATGTTTTAATGGACCATATTGGGCCTTAATGTATCACAATGGACAATAGTAGTTCATATATAGTCTTAATGGACCATATTGGGTCATAATGGGCAATGGTAGATCATATATATCTTAATAGACCATATAGCCTTAATGAATCATAGTGGATGATCATACATGTCTTAATAGACCATATTAGGTCTTGATGGATCACAGTTGGCAACGGTATATCATATATGTCGTAATGACCATACTAGGCCTTATTGGATTAGAATGGGTAATAGTGGATCCTACATGTCTTAATGGATCACAATGGGCAATTGATGATCATACATGTCTTAATGAGTCATATTGGACCTTAATAGATCACAACGGGTAATAGTAGTTAATATATGTCTTAATGGGCCATATTGGGTCTTAATGGATCACAAAAGACAATAGTAGATTGTATATGTCTTCATGGACAATATTGGGCTTTAATGGATCACAATGGACTTTGGTTGATCATATATGCCTTAACAACGGGCAAACGAGTCGTGCCGAGCGGAAGCTCGATCTCGAGCTCTGCTAACTTATGAAAGTTCAAGCTTAATCCGAGCGTTGGTTCTAAAGCTTAAGCTCGGTTTGTAGGTAGTTTTTAAAGGTTGAGCTCGGCTTAGTCTCAGGCTCGGTCCGTTATTATTTATTATTAATTAATTAATTTATAATAATTATAATTGTTATTTTATATACAACCTTCTTCTATATAATTATAGTTTTATATATAGTAACCATTTATTATTATTATTTAAATTATTTATTAAATTAATTAAAAATATATAAACGGTGTGATCAATAAACGGGCATGTTTACCGAAGAAGTTCATGATCGTTTGATACCTATTCAAATCAAAATTCCTACAAATTAACAGGCGTATAACACGAAAATTTTAATATCCCGCTCATTTTCTTTATACTTTCCGCCTAAATTTACCCCAATTTCTTTCCCCTCCCAAATTAGCCATCTGCTACTTGTCTTCCCATCCACACAAATCCATACTATATTTCTCCACTGCCACAATACGCCGTTTTGAAAGGAAGGAGATGACGGTGGTGTTTCTCACGATTGGATAAGGACATAACTGGCTGGACCAGATCTACTTCCGGTTCAGCCCTTGAATCATGAATCATCTATTGATTATTATTATTATTATTATTATTATTATTATTATTATTATTATTATTATTATTATTATTATTATTATTATTAATATTATTCAACATCTCACTATCTTCTTGCTGTTCAAATAGCCATCCGTCGGTACCTCTATAGGTTCAAGTATTATGACCCTCGGCCATGTGCAAGGCCTATACAGGTAACATATACATTAGTTTTCCTATAATAACCCACATTTGACTGTTTGATTTAATTATTTGTTTTAAGTATTTGACTGACTGGACAAGTGTTTGTGGCTAATCATTCATCTATGATTGATTTCATTGTTTTAGATTGTACGAGTGCATTTCCAGTTATCATGCTTTACACATTGATTGGTCCGTGAGCTCACCTATTCAGTTTTGGAACATATAGTAACATGCTCAATTGTTACATGGAATAATAAAAGCTATTTCTTTTTTATTGAATTGACCCAGTTCGGATAAAACATGGACCAAATCATTTTTTTAACAGTCTAATAGTTAAATGGGTGTATTGTATTTGTATAGTGATTTTGTGACTGGATTTCACAAGAGAGAAGAAAATAAGAAATGAAGCACAAATTCAACAACAGGAAGCCTTACGTCGCAAGCGTATAGAGCTGTGCAAAAAGGTACCGCCTTGATGTTTTAGTGATTGGAATTTAGATATTTGGATCGGTTTGGTTAGAGAAACATAAATTCAAATTCAATTCAAAAACCAGATTCTGAATTATAATCAGTTGCTAATCTGATTCTAAAATTCGAAAACTGATTTTTGTTCGGTTCTAATTTTAGTTTTTGAGGTCCGGTTCATACTCAACATCCTGCTTCTAGTATGTATATAAAACATATGTAAGCTGGTGTATGCTTTGAATACGTTTGACACCTTAGGTCCGTCTTGTTTGCAGTGTTTATATTATTAGCCTAGTATTAATCTAAAAAGTATAGTTGCATATACATTACATATCCTTACGAATTATAACTATAAAATTAATCCAGCAAGCACACGTGTTATGTTTTAAAACAGCTTATGTACACAAAATGAACTCCATAGTATCCATATGTAGAAAATAGGCTTGTCATTAAACTTACAGCCTTCTTGATTTTCTACTTTAATGACAGAGAAAACAAGACAGAGAGTATGTTTTTTATGGTGGACCTCCACCTGATCCAGAAGGTGAATCTAATAATAATGATGAAGTAGAGAAGAAAAAAGAACAAAAACACAACAATGGTGATGATGATGAGGAGGAGAATCCAACATCGGTTTCTGGTATGTGCACAAGTTATGTTTGGCAGTTAAATTTTGCTGCTTTCAAGTATTAAGATGTGTTTCCTGATGCATCTTAATGGTTTTTTTTTCTCCCTCACGTAGATCATCTCTATTTCTTGTGCTTTTTCTTCATATAAATTAAGCCTCGCTAACCGGGCAGGATAGGTGACATTTCAAAATAGGTTTGGTTCAGAATAGTTTATGAGCAGATTGGGTTCGGGTCAAAACAAGTCGTTTTTAAAACTACAAGTTTGGTTTTTTGGCCAAAATAATTCAGGCCAAAATGAATTCTTTTCATTCTATTTTATAAACTTATAGTAAAACTTTTCAATGGTTTATATAAAAAAATGAATATTAAATGATTCGCCTTTTGCTTTTTAATTTTAGGGGTACTAATAAGCTGAGCCAAGCCTGAGCTCATGGTCACACTAATGAGGATGTTGAGGACATGAGCGAGACTTATTTGTAATCATGAAGACATCGTCACTACATTGGCTCTAAGCCCTAATTCCATGTGTCTTGCTTCTGGATCTAGTGGCAGATATGTTAAACTGTACAAGTTTCCTGGTATTACATGTTTTCTCATAGTATTTGATATTATATGTGATTAATTGGATCGGCTTAGAATACATTAATGAAGTGTGTTTATGGTATTGCTAAACCTGTATGATTTAGGGGAAATGATACGACTACTTGAATGTTGTGTATGATGTTGTTAAACCTATTATATATGATGTTCTCAAACCTGCAGTATGTTATTAAAGCTGTTGTAGAAGGATCAGTTTGGTATATTTGTCAAAAAGGGTAACTAGCTTGTGTAAATTCCAGGCATATGTTTTTGAAAGAATCTCTTATGTAGCTATATTGGCTTATCCAAATCTACTTATTTGAAATCTGATAGATATGTGGTTGCACAGAATTGTTTATTTCTTTAGGCTTATAGTGAGGTTTTAGCAACGTACTAATTGAGCTATATTTTTCTACAGGATAAGTTGGATATGCCCTATACGTATGATTGCTAGACTCATGAGGGAACTGTTGCTTGGCGTATGATTATGTGACCGATGACGACGATGTTGTTTGTTCTATGTTGATTTCTAGACCGGCTGATTTGAGTTTTCGCATCATAATGCGTTGCAGAGACGTGTCAAACAGAGGAAGTTAGGTATGTATTGTATTTCTTAAATTAAATGTGGGTCACTACACATTCAACAACATCACTCTATATAGCTCTAAAGCAAAAATACCATGTTTGGTCTAGTTGCATTGTTAGCCACGAGGAAGTGGAGCTTTTATGTTAAATTTATATTGTTAAACTATTATGAGTGTGAATTGCTCACAGGTAACTATTGAGTGAAATGTTTCAAATATTAAATATAGAGAAAGAAGGTTGGACAAGCCACAAAAAAGTTGAAGACCTAGTCGTAAATACCCGGAACATTGTGGATCAGTTGCTGCAAGGAGTGATGCAGGTTTTGTTGCGGTTACTACTATTGCTAGTCTTGATAGGTGTTAAGTAGTTTCTGTTACAGTTTCTGTATCATTTCTAGATAGCTTTTGATTTGTAGTTTATGTCATTAATAGTTAAATTAAAAAAATTATGTATGGATTTTGGTTTATTATTCTTAATATAATTTTGTTTTATGTGTTTTCATGTATGTTTACTGCTGTTTTTAATTATTTTACAAAATATTGAATATTAAATGGCTAAATATAAAAAACATGGTCATAATAAAACCACAACAAATATGTGTGAGCAAAGGATAAACAATACACTTAAAATTTCAAATTTTAGTGTGGCTATAAATGAACTTAGCCACACCATAGTCACTTTGTTTTTTTGGTTTGTGTGACGAAATGATGGTGAACGTCATAGTAAAAAAGAATTACATGTGACCAAATGTTAAACAATAGCCACACTTAAAATTACAAAATGTCGTGTGGCTCTAAATAACCATTAGCTACACCATTGTCACTTTGTTTTATGTTGTGTGACGGAATGATACTAAACGCCATGGTAAAAACATTTATGTGTGACTAAAGGTTAAGCAATAGTCACACTTAAAAATACTAAATTTCATTGTGGCAATAAATAATCATTAGCCATGCTTACAATAAATTCATGTGACTATATAATACAAACCGGCCACAGTTACAAGAAATTCATGTTGCCGTTACGATCCTTTAGCCACACTTAATGGACTGAAAACTTAATTAGAACAACTCTTTTTGTCACACCTTTTTATAATTGATGTGACTAAACAAACTTTTTAGTAAATTTATGTGACTATATAATTGAAACAGTCACACTTAAAGTAATTTCATGTGGCAGTTGCTACTATTTAGCCACACTTAATGAGGGGAATCTTTGATTCCAACAAAAAAATATTGGTACCCTTTAGCCACATTTTTTAGTAGCTACGGTCACTAAAAGTGAATGTGGCTGTATCATACCTACGATGACTCGACCTTTGGTCACACTTGACCTGAAAAAAATAAGTGTGGCAAAAGGTATATGGTCACACTTTTCTGGTGTGGCTAAAGCCCTTTTTTGGCGTAGTGAAAGGAAAAGCTAAAACTTTATTTGTTGATGAAGAGTCTGCTGATTCTGAAGAGACTCAAGATGATGCTGAATGGGATTCAGAAGCTGAAACATCCAAGATCACAAAACCCAAGGCCACTGAGGTTGGTGAGATTGAAGGATTAGATAAAGCTATTGCAGTTGAAGAGCAGAGAACCAGAGTGTTAGATGATGAAGATTTAGATTTGACATGTGATGATCTTGATTTTCAAGGTTCTACTGTTGTTGGTGAGAAGATAAAGAAAGCTAGAGGAAAACAATGGCGAAAAGAGATAATCCAAAGAAGAAAAGAGATAGAGAAATTGATTTGCTAGTGGTTGGAAAGAAAGTACCAGCTATCGGAAGTTCTAATGATACAACACCCGTTACATCCCCAGCAGTGAAGAAGGAGAAGAAAGTTGTTCAGGAGACAGTAATAGCTAATCCTATTCCTGAAAACTTTTCTAGTTTATTGAAAGATGTCTTAGAACAGGTTCACAAAAAGAAACAACAAAATCTGCTGCTACACTAGTTGCTGAATCATCTACACTTCAGCTTTCAGTTTCTAATGAAGTGATGGAAGCTGTTAATCGTCAGATTGCAGATGTGATGAAGGCTTTTATCCAACAACAAGTTGAGATCAAGCAGATGAAAGGAGAGATGAAAGACTATGTTGCAGATTGTTTTATCTTCCAAAGCCAATCAAGATGAATTAGAAGCAAAGATTAAAGAGCTTGAAGAAGATAACAAAGAGTTGGTTAGACGTGGAAAGAGAAACACTAAGAAACTCAAGATGCTTCAAGATGAAAACAAAAAGATCAAAGCTGGTAACAAAGAGATGAGAAAGATGCTTGATGATCTTTACTCCAGAGCACCACAGTTGAAGGGAATTGAGGAGGATGATGAGGAAAAAGAAGAAGAGCAGGTTGCTTTTGAAGAGTCTGATGAAGAAGGTGATGATAGTGACTTCAATGATACATCTGATGATGATGATGATGCAGGAGGTTAAGAGTGGTAATAAAAAGGATGATGATTATGATGATAGTTCAGATGACGATGATGATGATCAGAATGTTGAACAAGTATAGTTATAAGAAAAGAGAATCGGATAAAGGTGACACAGGTGAGTCTAGTTCGAAGAAGACACCTGATGAGAACGT
This sequence comes from Ambrosia x helenae, assembly GCA_030844895.1. NCBI lineage: Eukaryota > Viridiplantae > Streptophyta > Magnoliopsida > Asterales > Asteraceae > Ambrosia > Ambrosia x helenae. Next base: position 1,493 of record JAUTDX010003231.1, on the reverse strand, counting down.
GGATGAAGATGATAGTATCTTCTGGACTGGAGAAGATTAAAGCCTTATCTGATGATGACAAGAATCTATATCGTCAAATGTTTGAAAAGAATGTGTGGACGATAGAGTTGACTGGAAGATTCCTTGAGATCTTTGAATCAGATGATATGAGATTTGAGATTGAGTATAATGATCCAGATCTTGAAGACGGGAAGTCTCTGCTGCTATATCCAAAGAGATTCTTGAAGATTAGCAAAGTAGGTTGGGAAGTCTCTAGAGGAGATTATGAATGATAAGAGATTACTGACATTCATTGAAAGAAGCAGGAAATCACTCTGATGATCAAGATACTACGGTGTTTGAAGATGTTGAGATTGAAGATTTATCTCATGAAGAGTATCCAGAGTACTACAAAACAGAAGAAAATGTTAGTGATTCCTGAGATCAACGAACAAACACTTGATGAAGCTGAGAAACTTGCTAAGCAGAAAGGTAAGAAGATTTTAGAAGAAGTGTTTGGGAAAGAGGCTGATCAGAAACAAACATATAAACAATCAGATGAGTTGAAAGATATGCTGAGAAAGTTGAAAGAAAAGGAAGCTAATAGACCTAAGACAGAAGTGTAGGGAAGTTTCTACAAATATCACAACGAGGTCTTCAAAGGAAGAGCATTGGGATGGAATACTTGAGACAGCTGCAGTGCATAGGTGTGAAGTGGGAGAAAGGGATCTTGTACTTTTACAGATTCCATGATATCAAGACCATGCCGTATTGGCTTTTAGGGATGTTTTGTATACACACAATGAGTGGTGCTTCTGTGAATGATGATGTGGTAGGATGGTTTGTTGATAAGATGTCATAGGAAAGCAGAACCAGATGGGATATGTTTAGGCCTCAATATCTAAACGAATTGAACATAAAGAGATTGATCCCATTACTAGAATGAAGAAATTGACTTTGAAGTATAAGCTCCTGTGGTGATGAAGAGAATTCCTTTGATGCCGATACCACGGAATTTTAGCAAAGTCTTTAACTTCTGGAATTATGATTGGAAGACAGCTGAAGCAGTAATTGTGCTGAGAGATAAAGATCCTAAGCTTATGTGCAAGAAGATCAGAGTTTTGACCGATGTTGTTAATAACTGTTCGTTGAAGACATCAATATGCTGTATTTCAATCCTATTCATTTTGATGTTGAAGATCTAGAACAAGCTGGAGATATTAAAAGGTTGTGTGTTTTTGCTTCGCATGGGATGTAAACGCTGAGTGTGATTACAATCACAACCTGGGAAAGTATGTGACAGTTCGAGAAGAGAAGAAGGGTTTCGCACAAGCGCAAATTAGAACCTGAATTGAGCAAAAAGCAAAAGAAGATTCTTCAGATTAAACTGATGAACAAGGCTCTTGATCATGAACGACAACAATCCAAGCAATAGTCAAGGGGGAGTTTGTAAGTGCACGGATGTGACTATCGCTTTGGATTGACATTATAGCGTTTATATGAAGATTAGTATT
>JAUTDX010003230.1:0-46951 GCA_030844895.1 Ambrosia x helenae | reverse complement strand
GATAAAAACCGAAAGCTTTACCCTTAATCGGGGCTAGAATTAAGACAACCAATCGCAAAAGGAAAATCTGCTGAATCAATATTAAGGAAACAATGGAAAGCAAGATATATCATGCTAACAACTAAAGCTATAGTGGAGAAATTTATGAATCAAAAGATTTACGATGGTGCAGAAGCGAAGTTGATGTTCAAGTTAGATTTCATTGTGCTATTCTATAACATAATGATAGAAACGCATACAAATGGAGTTTTGAATTGGCGATTTTTAGATCAATTCAGTGAGGACACAAACTTTCGATCCATAAACTGGTGCTTATACTTGGAAAAAATGATAAAGAAGTGTAAGGATGGGTGGAGGAGTGAAAACAAGGAGAATCAATTCAGGGGGCCTATTACAATTTTAGTGGTATGAATAATTACAATATTTTTTGCAATAAATTTTAATTATTTTTGTAAGCATATATTTTGTTGTATAATGAATAACGTCATGTTTTATGTTATTTTGTTTGAAGCTAATGTACGTTGATAGCATCTTACATAAAGGCATAAACGAAAACCGCACAACAGATGCAATATCATTTTGGGACTTAAAAAATCTTCAGAAAAGGGAAAGGTTGGAAATTGAAGCGGGAAAATTTGGTATGGGAGATTATCGAGGGCTCTTTGAGGAAATACCGTGAAGAAACACTTGATATAAGTAATTCGGATTCGGATCGGATCCATCCGAATTAGAATTCGAATCGGTTTTTTTCGGTTCAGATATCGGATCGGATTTCGGATTTTTGGAACACCCCTAGATTAAGGTAATAATTTGTTATTCCTTGTTGTTTGTGTTACATATTGTTGTTTTGTTTTGTTTAATTCGTATGGATATATGAGATTTTGAATGATTTCATGTTGAGTTGGTTTATAGAAGGTTTGGTTAATTGCTTGTGATAATATCATTTTTCAGGTCGTTAGTTTGAAATGAGTGATTGATTGGAGATTTAGCATTGTATGCTTAGGGTTTGTTGTTTGAAAGAATTGAATTTAGATCAGTTTTTGGATTCGAAAGTGGCCTGTGTGATAGGTGTTTAACCTATAATTGAAATTGGGAGTTAGCTAGAATTTAGCTCAAACATAAAAATTGATAACTAGTGAATTGAGCTGAACAATTTGACATGAATTGTTTCGGATTTTCATTTATAGTCATACTGATGTGAATTAGTTATAAATTTGCAGGAAAATCGGATAGTTGATACTCGGTCAGATAAACGTAGAAAAACTGGAACGGATAGGATTACGCTTTCAAGATCTTCAAGTAGAGGGAGACAAGCTCCAACCCCTGTGAATAATCAAAGGAAGTTCTGTAGCACCGTCTGAAGATGAAGCGCTAGAAAGTAAAAATTTTGAATTTACAAAGGAAGAGGTGGATGCATTGATGAGCGAGAGTTTTAGATCGGAGAAGAGTGATTCAAAGGTATGACTCGTACCTTGTCATATGTGCTTGAACAATCTATATGCTTTTATCATGTGTTTTTTTATTAAATGTTGCGATAGTTGGAAGGGTATTTTAGTAACTCTCATGGGAGGCTTGGTAGAGATTTATATAAATAGTAGTTTATTTATTATTTGAATTTTAAACTTATCTTTATTTAGTTGTTGATAAGTATTCATAGGTATCATACTAGAAGTCTAGTAGGATTAGAATTCATATATTAAAGTTTTCGTTGAAGTTTTATATAAAAAGAATCGCTCTAAAGAGTGAGCAAAACCCGTGTGTTGATTTTGATTCTATTGATAGTCTTGTTTGTTCGTCACAAGATTATTAAAACTGCATGTGATGTGTCATTTTCCTCTAGGTGTAGTTGATGGCATTGATCAATGACATTTGATGTATGATTGGATAATTAAAATCAAAATTCTTAGGAACTTGTTTATTAGGATGGTGTTTTTTGTTCATTTGATGTCTAAGGGGGGACGGGGCGTTACCAGAATTGGGCACGGGTACCTCACTATAAGCACGGTAACACCGCTGCCACCCGTGTGGTAGGGGTCCCGTGGACCGTTTTCTGGTTCTATCTAACGGGCTGGTAACCGTGTTTTTTAATTTTTTTTATTTACTTTAATTCCTTTTTTATTTATTTATAACCATTTTCAAGCAACATTTTGTTTAATTTTTTTACTTAAATTGTTTAGTTATAAAATAAATGAAACCGAAAGTAAATAAAAACATAAAATAATATTTATTAATATTAATAAAGGTTGTCTAATGTGAATGAACCCAAATGGACTCGTGCATTTTACCGGTTGACCCGTTGTCAAACTTGAGGAGAGCAAAATTGACCGGTTGTCTAATGTGAATGAACCCAAATGGACTCGTGCATTTTTCCCCAAATCAACTCATTCTTTCTAGAATGGGTCATAGTTGCCACCATAGTTACCTAAATCGCGGTTCGCAACGGTACGCGGTACGAAATACGCAATTCGCTAGGCCAGACGAATTCGGTACGGAGGGGGGTAGGCTCATTTCGGTACGAACCGGTACGGTGTACCATGTAGTCTGGTACGATGTAGCTATTTATATTTTATATATAATATAAATAAAATATGTATATGTGTGACTTACGGTGTGCGCATATAATGTATATATGTGTGACCATCGGGGGAAAAAGTAAAGTTGCACTAGTTTTAACGTTATTTTACTAATTTCGTGAAAATAACGTTAAAAACGACGGACGGTTAATCATGCATCATGTGGTGGCGTTGATAGCCAAAAGACAAAGGGATACATACACCGATCGGGTTTGTCCCGATTGCTAAGTGTTATGTGCCTTATGTCCAAGGCTTGATACCAAACCACATCGAGTCGGGGGTCTCACTAGAAGCAAGCCTCTCTATTCTTAGGGATAGAGGTAAGGCTGTTTATATGTTACCCTCCTCAGACCCTACCTTAACTTTGCTATAGGTGGGATAAATTGAGTATGATGATGATGATTTTATTTATAATATTAATTTTATATAAATTTATAATGAATAAAATGTAAATTAGTGAAAAATAGTGGGGAGTTTAAACTATTTTTTATGTAAAAAATGTAACATCCCGGTCTTAGGGCTCAAAATTTTTCGCATTTAAAGCTGGTATAACGAACCTGACCCGTGCCGCGTGATTTATCACTTACTGGGGACACATGTCACACCCTTAGTGGGACACACGTCCCCACTAAATAATTAACACCCCCACCCACATAAGCTTATACGTGTAGCCCTCTCCTACACACTTATCTTTTTAAAACCATCTTTTGACAACACCCACTTAAACTAAGAGGTGGCTTCCTTAGAATGCATTCAACCCATTATAAGAAACCCATCCTTCTCACATACGAGACACACACCAGATTACACCCAAACACACACACTGTATACCCATATTACTGAAGAATTAGAGAGAGACCTAGAGATAGAGAGGGGGCCGAGAAAGAAATAGAAAGGGAGACCGATGGTCTCCGTCACAGGCTTACAACGAAGCCTGGCAAACCGACGACGGCAATGCCGTCCTACAACATACACCATACACCAACCGTAAGAGAGAGAGAGAGCGAGCAAGAGACGAGGAGAGAGGTGAACGAAATGGGGAGTCGACCTCCTCACTCGATGAAGATGATGGTGATTAAGAGGATAGATGATAGTGACGGTGGATTCGGGTGGGGTTGTGGCGACGATTGTTGCTAACTGTGATGACTAAAGTAGTAATTTCGGGTGACCGATGAAGGTGGGTTATGATGGCCTCGGATGGCGGCGCTAAGGTGGTGGTCAACCGATTAGATGACTTAGTCAATGGAAGTCAACGGATTTGAACTCGAATCATGCGAGGAGGTATAAACTGCAACTCTTATCTGGAACAATTATATAGATATTCTAGTTATCAATTAAGATTATATTTGAGTGCGTGCACGTGTGACGAGCTTGTTAGACTAATCGGACCGGACACGACCACATAAAACTATATAGGGAACTTATGTGTATGTTATATAAACTAATAAAGTGAACAAATATTTGTACAGATAGTTTGGGAATGATGGTGATTGAAATATAGGAAATTGGCAAGACATACGACATTGAAATAATGGACAATTGTATGTAGAAATAACAATTAGTATGACAGCCTTAACATCGCGATACTTAAGTCTTGGATATTCCATACATTAGAAACCTAAAACAATAAGCTTGACATATAGGACTTTGGATCGCTAGTTAAACTTTGGGACAACGGACGAGGAGACGAGTAGTGTTAACAACTATGGAATCAAAATATGGAAGACATGGATTATTAATACTAGTATATGGGAATGCTAGAAGTATATAACCACTACACACACTAGATACAAATACCCGTAAAACTAATATGATTACCTTAAAACTAGTAGTGTACGTAATAGTCATTATGACTCGAACATAAATTAGACATTTGTAAAAATATATATGAAACCGTGTATGAACATCAATTATATAATCAAAGTTAAGTACTTACAATTAAAAGTTAGTTAACAATAACAAAGAAAGGCCCTAAGCTCGTCCACACGTGTAACCGCGATACCTGGTTACAATCACTAATATTTATGACTACAATAGGACCTTGCGAGCTAAGGACAGGCAGGCTCCCAACTAGAAATACCATGTGATCGTGTGACTTGATGTGAAACCATAATCAAGGTGAGTTCCGTGTACCATTCCCCTTTTGTGTTTTACTGTTTTGGGGTGATCATATGCTTCAATTGTTAAACTACTTGTGTGTGTAAACTGTTTTGATGTGACAAGATACCGACTGCCAGATAATAGACACTGACACTCATTAACCCAGGGGTTGGGCCACTTAATATGTGGGTATACTACTTGGGGAAACCCCCACGCACAGTGGATCCGGAAGCCGGAAAACCCTCCACTGAGGTCTACAGGGCCGTTGTGACATATATTTTGCCAGGTGAATCCATGATGGCAGTAGATGGATTCTGTGAATAGGATTGAGGTGTCGCTTGTACATCACCATGTGTTGTGTTACGTGAACTTGTGTAAATACTTTTGAGATGACAAACTATTTTGGGTTTACTTAACTAATTACACGGACTCACCAGCATAATTGCTGACCCGAACTCTTTTAAGCATGTGTTCAGGTACTGCAGACGGATGGATGACATTGCGAGGTATATATTTGTTAGATGCGGACTAGAGGTTATCATGATAGAAGACTCGGACTATAAGTGTTGCGGACTAGAGCATTAGAGATAAGCGCTGATAGAAGTATGGAACGACTAGCGGATCACACCATATCAACCGCTTCGACGACTGCTGCGATTCGTCCCTGCATAGTTATTAGTTTATTTATTTAAGTTGTGTATTATATTTTTGGATTAGAATTTGTATTAAACAATAAATATTAGTTATCGTTGCTTCCGTTGTGCAAGTCTGTTACCAATCTGTCATTTCGTCCAGGCCCCTACTGGCCGGGTTGTTACAAAAAATTACTAAGTTTAGGTTCTAAATGTAAATTACATAAACATAGATGGGTTAAATGTATAAATTATCAAAGTTTTCAAACCCTAAATATAATCAGCCCTCTTTATCTTCTTCTGATTCTAACCCTAAAAATAAGCAGCCTCAAACCTCTTATTCTAACCCTAAAAAATAAGCAGCCTCTCTTCTTCTTTCTCTTCTACCGTTTCTTCTTCTTATTTCAAGAACCAGCCTCTTTACCTCTGATTGGAGTACGTCTGATCTTTCTGATTCCCACACCATGTAAGTTCCCTAACTCGCGTTTTTAGGTCTAAATGGACCGATTTTTGTATCAATTAAAACGCGAATTACCATCCACTGGATCTACGTACCTTGTTCATGTGGAACGACGAACCATCACAATCGGAGCGACGTACCATGAGCGATCGGTACGAAGCGAATTTCGATTGGGTACAGTTCGTACCAATACGAAATTCGTGGTTACTTGAGCGATTTAGGTAACTATGGTTGCCACCTACAGTTTCATGGGTTTGATTGGGTTGGGCTGACCCGTTAACCTTTAAAAAATATGTGCTTATAAAATTAAATTTACTATATGTTTAAAAATATATATTTTTTATTCTTATGGAAAAGGTTGAACTTATTATAGAATTGAAAATATAAAATTATGCATATTAGTAAAAGAAAATAAAATTTAGTAACATTGTTTAATAACAGTTTGGTATGCTAATTGTGCATTAAGTGAGAAACGAGAGCCTCCACCACTTCGGTCCAACTATGAACCGTCTGCTTTCATGCATGCCTTTTTATGGCCCGAAACAGTTCCAAATATCGGTAACTTGGGCTAGGTCAAGAATGATAGAAAACATACCTTCTCCTATTAGTTATCCTTTTAAAAGGACCTTTGCTGAATGCCTAATCAACATTGACTGTCTCGGTCAGCAGTTCACCTCCATCCATTGTCGTTATTGCTTTCTCTGCTTCCTCATAGTTTTCATATTCAATCAGTGCATACCCCTGTATAATTAACTCACTGCATATATTATATGACATAAAATAAACTAATATTAAGTTCCATTCGAAAACATTAAATAATTAGGAACCACTGTTTGGCCCTTTGATAATATTCCAATGGATTCCTAAGGTGGGTATATATACCCATAATCCATATTATCCCCCTCATTCCCCTTTGTTACTTATGTACCACAAATGAAGCAATAGAAAACAATGGTTTATGCAGTTCTCAACATTGTGGTTCTTAAATGAACATATGCTTAGTATATACATAGAGGTACATAAGCACCTCCATTACAAAAACAAATATAAGTAAAGAACCATAGGAAACCATATAAGCCCTTGTACATGGTTAAATTTAGTGGGAAAAAGAAAGAGAAGTGATTACGTAGTTACATAACCATCTTTTATATCGCAGTTAAAGCAATAATACATGTATTTATGTGGTTCTCGTATTCTCTATTCAAAATTGGTTTGAATTGAACGGTCCTTTCTCTCTCTCCTATACAGTATGCACACACACACATTTATATACACACACTCTCTAAAATAGAATGCCAACTTCCCAAAGTACAAGTAATTTAGCGGGTGGTTAAGGTTTGGTAACAGGTCGAATGGGCAATCTTAATAATGGGTCAAATGGGGCTTGATGAGGATAAAAAAGATTAAGGTTTGATTCTGTAGTCAAAATTTCAACTTAATGATAAAAAATATAATATATTCTAATTTAGACAAAAATTAAATTTTAATGAAGTTATTCTATTATAGTCTAACTTAGACAAAAATCAAACTTTAGTTAAGTTATTCTAATATATTCTACTTTAGACAAAAATTAAACTCTAATGAAGTTATTCTACAAAACTTTTGAGGTGTGTAAAGTTGGAGATGAGAGCCCCCACCACTTCAGTCCAATCACCCACTTGAACCTCGTTTGCTGCCCTCTTAGACATGTTTGATTGCATGCATTACTTAGGAGAAACACCCATTTTAACCCATAAGACTTCTCTATGTGACCAAATTTACTTAAACGAAATGGTTACTTGGGTTGTGTTTGGTTGGTTTTGTTAGCTCTATTTTTTACACAAATTACTACATGTATAAGTAGTAACAGTTCTTGATATTCCAAGCTATGTAGTTAACTCGGCCGATATATATCACCGATATCTCGGTTATCGGTCATCAACTGATATTATCGGCGATATTGACCTATGTTTGACCGATATCTCACCGATATTCCCGATATCAGTATCTTTCTTCTTAGTTCTTCCATTTGTCTTACTTCTTATTGTTGTCATTAGTGTTTTAAGTCTTAATTGTTAATTGTTAGTGTTAAATATTAGCATTTTAAGTTTTAATATGTTCCTACTTGCTACAATTATTACTATTATTTTGCAAGTTGCAAGAGGTTAATTTGTTAGTGATATAAGAGATTAAGAGTATATTGAATTCTAAACCGATATTCGATATTTTACCACATTAACTGGTTAGATTCCATGTCCAAATTGTCCAAATTCTAGCAAATAATTTCTATCTTAGAGGCTTAAGAGAGTTAGAGACTTAGAGTTAGAACATCTTGTCAATCCTAAGTAACAAGTAGCAAATTTATAGAAGACCTAGATATAAAATAGCTCAAAACAGTTCTCTCTTCCACCTGTTCTTTTCCAGCTTCCTTAAATTTAGAATTTTACCTCACTATCAGCACGGTAACACCGCTGCCACCCGTGCTGGTAGGGGTCCCGTGGAACGTTTTCTGGTTCTATCTAACGGGCTGGTAACCGTGTTTTTTTATTTTTTATTTACTTTAATTCCTTTTTTATTTATTTATAACCATTTTCAAGCAACATTTTGTTTAATTTTTTTTACTTAAATTGTTTAGTTATAAAATAAATGAAACCGAAAGTAAATAAAAAACATAAAAAAATATTTATTAATATTAAACATAAATAAAAATACATAAAAACATAGAAGATCAAGCTTAGAGTTGACACATGAGTTGCCAGGCCTGGAGATGCTCAAAGTTGCCGTGGTAACGAGCCGCATAGTTCACCTGGGTCAACTCCACAGCCCACTCCGGCACAATTCCTGGGTGCCGGCCCATGGTGCGCTCATAGCAGGTGGTCCACCGATCGCATTTGTTGTTTAGATCGGTCCATTTTCTCTGTAGGCTCTCAATCGTGCAGTCGCTTTCGCCGACTTGTTGTTTGAAGTCACCCAAGACACGGTCCCAGAAGCATGTGTCCCTGCTCCCTGAGCCTTGTTGGCGTTGCAAGGATGGATTGTTTTGTGCGTCTCTAACGCACCACGACCAGAGCAGTTTCTTCATTTTCGGTCTAGCGAGTCATTTTTAAGGTGTGGGTTTTGTTGATGTTGAAGTGTGTTTTCACCACCGTTGTTTATATATACAAAAAACTCAACCGTATTGCATGTAAAATTCAATTTTTCTGACGGTTAGATAAGACCAATTTTAAGGGGAATAATTTTTTTTGACCGTGTTGGGTGGAGACGGTTGAGAAATAAACACGGTCTGACGGTTTAGTGTGTGAATTTAAAAAAAGGTTTGTGTTTGTATTTGTATTTAAATGAAAAAAAGAATCAGTGGAGTGTTGCCTACAAAAAAGTGTTTCAGTGAAGTAAACCATCAAGGATTGTTATTCAACGAACACAATACACGTGAAATTGTTTGTCGCCTACAACTTCTGTTGAAAAGTCTTCCTAGTCAAACTTTTTTGTTGTGTGATTTTCCATTATTATTTCACAAATACCAAAATTATTCCTCTCTCTTAATACACCAGAACTTATCTACTTTTCATCATTGATGATGTAGGGTACCCATTGGGCCAAATCCAATAGCAAAATAAATAATCAATATGTTGGGCCAAACCCAAGCCCAACAAATAAGCCCACTAGGGTTTTGGCCCATCCCCACTCTATAAATAGAGGGGCAAACCACACATCTAAGGCAGATGGGTCTTGACATCTGACCTATCTCACTCTCCTTCTCTCTATCTCTCTCTCTAAATACTCTCTCTAGGGTTATTCTCTGTAATAATACTTTCAGCAGCAGCAGGCTGAAGCCTTGAAGCCTCCGAGCTACTGTTATGCATTCTTAGAAATCTACAACCATGCTGATTCCACAACCAAGCTGGCTCCAACAGCCACTACGTGTGGAATCACGCTCTATTACTCGCAGGTCTCGGCCTTTATCGGCTCACGTGGATGGTCTTTAGTTGTAACTTGGGATCAAGAGTTCATTTCTTCAACATCATACTCTTATGTTTGATCTTTTCTAACATATCAATAAACTAATAACAACAACATTCTGACCTTGGGTCAATCCCAAGGTCTAACTCAAACTTGAAACTGTGTTATATGCATAACTTTTTGCACAAAAAAAACATAATTATGATTTTTTAGCATGTGCTTGCAATTTAAGGAAATCAACAAGAGCTTATTCAATTTAAAGAATGTATTTTGTGCTTTGGCACAGAAAACTGAGCATGTTCCACATAGAGACTCAACGCTTACATATCTTCTTAAGGTAAAATATTATTTTCTTTTTGTTTATGATAACAAAATAAAATTTATAGGCGTTTTGTTATTTTATGTTATTTTTAAATTTGAAATAAGATCTAATATTATATATGTTTTTTTACTTGACTGGTAGGATTCCTTGTGTGAAGAATCGAAGACCTTACTATTTGTGAACATTTCAACCGACCCATTGTTAGTTGCTGCATCGTTAAATACACTTCGTTTTGCAAAAAAGTGAGTTCAAACAAGATCCCGGATGGGGTTTGGGAAGTTGCTAAGATTTAAAGTAAATGATATCGCAGGCAGACTTGCCCATTATGTAGTAGATCACTTTAACCCAAACACAATGGAGATAAAAACCGAAAGGTTTACCTTTAAAATTGACAGTGAGTCTATAAATAATCTCCTAGGGATTCCAAAATCGGGGCTAGAATTAAAACAACCAACCGCAAAAGGAAAATCTATTAAATCAATATTAAGGAAACAATGGAAAGCAAGATATACCATGCTAACAACTAAAGCTATAGTGGAGAAAATTATGAATCAAAAGATTACAATGGTGCAGAAGCGAAGTTGATGTTCCAGTTAGATTTCATTGTGCTATTCTATAACACAATGATAGAAACACATACAAATGGAGTTTTGAAATTGGCGATTTTAGATCAATTCAGTGAGGACACAAACTTCGGATCCATAAACTGGTGCTTATACTTGGAAAAAATGATAAAGAAGTGTAAGGATGGGTGGAGGAGTGAAAACAAGGAGAATCAATTCAGGGGGCCTATTACAATTTTAGTGGTATGAATAATTACAATATTCTTTGCAAAAAATTTTAATTATTTTCGTAAGCATATATCTTGTTGTATAATGAATAACGTCATGTTTTATGTTATTTTGTTTGAAGCTAATGTACATTGATAACATCTTATGTAAAGGCATAAACGAAAACTGCATAACAGATGCAATATCATTTTGGGACTTAAAAAATCTTCAATAAAGGGAAAGGTTGGAAATTGAAACGAGAAAATTTGGTATGGGAGATTATCGAGGGCCCTTTGAGGAAATAGGTATCATAGTAGAAGTCTAGTAGGATTAGAATTCATATATTAAAGTTTTCGTTCGTTGAAGTTTAATATAAAAAGAATCGCTCTAAAGAGTGAGCAAAACCCGTGTGTTGATTTTTTATTCTATTGATAGTCTTGTTTGTTCGTCACAAGATTATTAAAACTGCATGAGATATGTCATTTTCCTCTAGTGTAGTTGATAGCATTGATCAATGGCATTTGATGTATGATTGCATAATTAAAATCAAAATTCTTGGGAACTTGTTTATTAGGATGGTGTTTTTTGTTCATTTGATGTCTAATTTTAGAATTGTGGCTGGGATTTTCAATATTGTAAGGAGAATTAAGTTTGGATGGACTCCTTGTATTTTAAATGGTTTAGAAACAATAAGGATGTGATCTATAATAATATTTTGGGCCAGATTTATGAGGTTTGGAATTGGATTAATTCGAGTATTGAATGGTGGTTTGGGTTCGATGTAGGTAGGGGTAGAGGTGTTGTGAAAGATGTGATCAGTTGGGCAATTGTTAGAAATATTGTAGATTTTGGTTATTTGTGGTGGATTAAACGGGCCAGAAATTTAATGTATAAGTGGGTTACGAGCTGGATTAGTTATTTTAGAGGGGTTGGATTTTTTAATCAGCAGCCACTTATATGATTCTGTAGTTTCAGAAGACAACAAGCCAGCACCATGGGTTACATTGCGACAATGGTTGTCGATACCAGTAAATGGGACAAATACCATCTTGTATCTAAAAAAAACCATAAAATCAATATTAGATAAAAGAAGAGAAAATACACGTAACATGCAAAAAAAATATATATTGGGCCTACTTGTTGGTGTTAAATGTCGCATCAAATGAAATGACATCTCCAAACTCCATATAGTTCTTCTTGCATAAAGCATCAGCCCAGAATAACGCAGTAAGAGCATTATTAGAATAAGTGGAATACTCAAATGAATAGTCCGGAAGATACTTTTTCTTGTCATTCAACTTAGAAACAATCATATCAGCATCATATTCACCAATGAAACTGTTTAAACCACTTTTAAAATTTTTGCAATCAACAGCAGTTGCCCCCACATGTTCAAATCCACCATATTTTGTCCGCATAATATTGAATGCTTTCACCGACCAAGGTTCAGTGCAGATAGATCACAAATCATTTCTTCTTGAACATATGTTAAGTGCCTATTAGCTGCTAACAAATGCATATCAGACTGTGACACAAAAGGGTGATTGTGGCCTTCAACAAACTTATAAATCTTGTACTTCTTTCCATCCTGAGAACCACAACAAATATGTGCTAAGCATCCCGTACGAATAGAAGGTCTTTTCCTAGGCCTTTTAATCTTTTTTTAGAACTGTCACCATGAATAACTAAATCATCACTACTGCCTTTCTTAATCCCTCTTTGTAACATGTAAAATACTTAATAGTGATAATATTACCAACAACAATTTGAGTGCTCTTCCTGGCACAGAAACCTGACTTCCTTGCATACTCCTTATAAAACTCGTAGGCTTGTTTTAGACTGTCGAACTCCATTCCAACTTCTGGCTTGGGAATTCCTTCAACCTCTGGATTAAAAATCTGTTGTACTTCTTCTACAACATCTTTTTCACACAATTCTACAAATTTACATTTAAACGCAACTTGATAAAAATTAAACGTAAATAAAGTAATGATTAATAACTGAAATTATCATGCATAAAAATACAAATTAAAACATAAAAAAAACAAAGTTTGGGAAAAGAATAAAAGAACTAAATACAATTAGAATTCCATTACACATATATCAAAAACCCTCATCTAGTACATCATTGTATAAAAAATATAATAACAGCACCTTAAAATCTTAAATAAACTTTTAAACGCAATTACTAATAATTAAAACGCAAATATTCAAACTGTTAATAAATTATATAACATGCATAAAACTTACAATTAACATGCATGACATTCTTAAATAAGACATTTATACGCAATTACTTATAATTAAACGCAAATAATAAAAAAGTGTAAACAACATGACATTAACATGCAGGAAAACTTACAATTAACATCCAGGAAAAGTTACAATCAAAACACATTCAATCAGTTATAAACAATACATACTAGATCTACAAAAAACGTTGTAATATAAAAACACAAAAGGCTGTATAGTAAATTTAATGACAAAACCTTGAACTCTTCGGTGTTCTTCAATAAAATTGAAATCCTCGTTCGAATTCACTTGACCTTCGTTATTAGGATCACCAGGCACAATATCTGAAAACAAAAACAACAACTGAATCATATATCAAACAAATCGAGCTATAGAATAAGTAAAATTAACACATTACTTTCAAAATCTCCATCAACATTGACGTTAATGTCTGAAATTTCATTTAGATTTGCAAAAAAACAAGTATAATTAAGCACAATTCATATAAATTAAACATCAATTGGACGATGATCAAGTATAGATTAATCACGCAAACATTATATATTAATCTTCGACTATTATTTACCAAACTTGATGTATGAATCTTCAGTTGTTAATGCAACTTAAGAACTTTGATACTGTTATTGAAAATCGCCGATTGATTAAACGTCGAATTAGGTTTATTATGATTTTGAATTTGAACGTGATCATGCAATTATATTTTGATAAAGGATTGCAACGTGATTGCAGGGATATATAAAAAGACTATATTACCCTTTGACTGTCGTACTTAATTGCAGACTACTAAAAAAACCGTCTGCCATGTGGCGACTTCTAGTTGGTTCTTACAGTTTGTACGCTTATGTACTTTGTACTGTATACTTTCTCATGCGCAATTAGCATACCAAACTGTTATAAAACAATGTTACTCAAATTTATTTCCTTTATATAAATATTCATAATTTTGTACTTTCAATTCTATAATAAGTTCAATCTTTTCCATAAGAATAAAAAATATATATATTTTTAAACATATAGTAAATTTAATATTATAAGCACATATTTTTTAAAGGTTAACGGGTCAGCCCAACCCTATCAAAACCATGAAACTGTAGGTGGCAACTATGACCCATTCTAGAAAGAACGAGTTGATTTGGTAAAAAATGAACGAGTCCATTTGGGTTCATTCACATTAGACAACTGGTCAGTTTTGCTCTTCTCAAGTTTGACAACGGGTCAAAATGGATTGGGCACTCTTATAAAATGTTTTAACCTAAAACGGGTCCAACGGACCACCACCCTCATGCCACCACCACTGCCTCCAACATCTCTACCACTACCAACAACACCTCCACCCACCACTACCACTATCGATAGTCCGACACCACGTCATCATCGTTGTGGTCACCACTACCCCTTGGTGTCACTAGCCGACATAAAAGATACAACGGGGAACTTATTGTGGCATTCTTTTTGAAACAACTTATTTCAACAGTATTCTATTTAGGACATGGCCTGTTTTGACTAGGTTTCGCTTAGAACCTGTTTGAAACGTCACCTGAATCTAGAGACCCTTCCTGGTTTGCCAGGCTTACGTTACACGAAACATTTGAACCATTTTAAAAGTTCTCTATTTGGACATGAAGTGCTTATGACACGTCGCTCAACCCACCCATCTGGCCAACTTTAGTATTTTTGTTATGTTTATTAAGAATATTGCTTTGTCCTATCCATAACCCTTGGTGTTTCTTGATTATATTTATAATTTGTTTTAATTCCTCTATTTGCATAGATCTCCTCATGGTCGTCGATCAAGAAGTCCAAGGAGGAGATTTTGATTTGGTGGGCCCCATACAGATAGTGTGTGCTTTAGTTTCCTTTATGTTTAGAATGACAGTGAGTACGTTTAACTAGTTTAATTGTGTTTTTGGTGTCATCTTGGTATGTCGTTTTCTTCAATTTATTGTTCTTGATTGTTTTTTCATTGCTTTTGAAAATCTGATGTATCTTCTTAGACAGTTCATTTGTTTTGGACCTATCACGATCTGCGACGCACAAAATATCAAAAATCAACTGTAATAAACACAGCGTCACCTGTATCCTTGTTCTTTACATACAAATCAATAACCATTATGAAAATAGTTCCTTTGGTACCGGTCATTTGTCGTATCTCTGCATCGTTGTTTCAAAAACATTTGCTTTAGCATAACCATTAATTAGAAGTCCATTTGTGTCTGCATATAGCACAAACCTGCCTTGTTATATATTTCTTTTAAGAGTTTTCTGAAAATGTCTCGTAAAGACTGAATAAGTTTCAAATTTGGTCCATGCCTAATAACCATGATTCGTAGAGAAAGAAAAATGTCTCGTATATCCAGGAAGTAACTTTTGATAAAAACATGTAGTGTCAAATTTGGTAGTGTACTAGTGTAGTGTTAAGCATGCTTATTTGTTTAGTTTGGTATATAACATGTGAGTTATAGAACTATGTGTTAGAAATTGTATGTTAAATTTGCTACCTTGCAATGAATCGGAAGGAATTGAATCTAGGATACGAAGACGAGACATCTTAGATCACCATAAATTTGATGGTTGGTCTTAAGGCTAATCTGGAAGTGTCGTTTTAGACTGACATGGATTGTTGGTAAGACTCCATGAGTTGGGGCATATATTAATATTACCCAAATGTTGACTAGGAAGATTTGGTTGCATACAAAGAACACATTTAGTATCGTGTAGTTTTACTTGGTAGGTTGATTATTTATATCGGTGTGCATAAATCTCTTCATAATTTATGATTGTCGATTTAGTGAGCTTTAATTACATGGTACATAACTTGTAGACGAGCTTAAACTAGTGTAAGATAGGTTAGAACCTATGTGCAAATAGTTTAATATTACAAGCATGCCGAATGAACCCGCAAGTCAAAACCTGATTTATTCTCATGTGGTCCCCACCTCTGATTCCATGACGTTCAGTGCCAAAGGCAGAGCCTAAGCCCTTACTCCTTAGCCGTTTATGCCCGTTTGAAGAACTTAGTAACATCCTAATTGTTTTCAAGAATCTGAAAAATTTAACATCAACTTTGACTATTTTGGTAATTTCCTTTTTACTTTTCTCCACACTAAAAGTAGATTAATTATATGTATGTCATTTTTCATGCATCTAACATTTTCATATCCATTAACTTTTTACTAGTATAACAATATTCTAAAAATAAAAATAAAAATAAA
This sequence comes from Ambrosia x helenae, assembly GCA_030844895.1. Classification (NCBI taxonomy): domain Eukaryota; kingdom Viridiplantae; phylum Streptophyta; class Magnoliopsida; order Asterales; family Asteraceae; genus Ambrosia; species Ambrosia x helenae. Next base: position 30,690 of record JAUTDX010003230.1, on the reverse strand, counting down.
AAATCAAAATTCGGATGGAGACCACTTATCTTATCTTACATGACTAGTTTCAAGGAACTAAGCACGAACAAACAACCCTACTTGAAGAAATCCAAAGAAAACTATGTTAAAATTTAGATAAAGAAATTGAAAAAACCAGTTTAGGACACCATCAAACACATATACGTATATTTAAAGTTACACAATTTACATATGACATTTATTACACTCGAGATAATACTTGTTCCTCAACACTCACCAACCTAGATATCATCATCTCCTAACATTTTAAACCTTAACGTTCACATTAGTACATCACTATAGCCCCCACCCTTTTAATGAAGTGACATGAAAAATGATGCGTAGAGCCTAGTCTTCTTAAGATGTCAGGTTTGATCCTTGATCCCATCGGGTTTTTACTGATTTTCCACTGTCGTGCCTTCGGGCGGGCGAGGGGTCAACTTTTCCCAGGAACTGATGGCTTGGTGGGTTCTGGCTACCCGACGCTACCTGTGGACGGGTACCTAAGACGTGGCTTCACCCAGGGGCGTATGAGTGCTTTTGCAACCAACTGATGAGTACCTCGAATAGTCAGGACATCGTTTGTTGACCGTTAAAAAAAACTACGTCACTAACGGTAAATAAACAATGGGTAGTACCCAAAGGTCATACACTCATACAAAGGAACATTTAAAAAACTTCTACACAAAAAGAAAGCACTTAAATATCAAGAGACTAAACCTGACAAAACCAATAATACAGGGACCATTCTTGCCAAATAAAAAACTTTTATAACTTATTTCTAGGCGGGAAACCCTTAATAATAATATATTTAACCCGATCCCTCACATACCTTAATATTCTCACTCTCGCTCTAGGTTTTCTTCTCTCTCTAGAAACGATGAACGAAAACGGTAACAAATCGGAGTTGGAGATTCAATCTGAACGGAATAAGCTTCGTTCGTGTTGGGAGTTAGCCTCTGTTCTCAATTTCTTGCAGGTAGTTTTTTTTTTTTTTTTGATTTGTAATATTTAGGTTTTGTTTCGTTAGTGTAAAGGTTTTGTTTTTGTTTATCGGTTTGGACTGTTAATGATGTTAATGTGAATAGTTAATGGTTATTATTAAGTTTTGGTGTAAATTGAATGTTTGTGAAAACCTAGAAATTTGTGTGGGTGAGAGAGTAGGGAAATAGGGGAAATGATGGAAAATGTTTGGTATTTAGGATTGGTAGGCAATAATATGTGGATTTAATGTATTGAGTGTGATGTTATTTAGGGATTAGAAGGCACACAAAGGCGTTAACGGTGGCATATACCATTGAGAGAGAGAGAGTGGTGGTGGTGGTGGTGTGTGTGGGGGGGGGGGGGGGGTACTGAAACCTGAATGGATACTAAACTATGCAATCTATTTAGGTAAATTTACTATAAACTAAGATGATGTTACTTGGTGTAGAAATTGGACATGTGAAGAATTAAATTGTAGATCTTTTGTTGTTTTAGTTGTTATGTGTGTAATTAATAAATTTTGGTATAAGTCGAACGTTTGTGGAAACCTAGAAATTTGTGTGTTAAGAGAAAAGTGAAATAGGGGAAATGACAGAATTTTTTTGATATGGCCGTAAACGGTAGAATGGACAACGGGAGAGAAAGAAAGGGGGGGGGGGGATTTTGAAATTTGAAGATGGTTATTTGAAGCTTGAAATCTAAAAGGATACAAAGTATGTGACGGTTTTGACACGAAACTAAGTGCGTATCTAATGCATTTAGGTAAGTTTACTCTAAACTAAAATGATATTTACGTGGTGTAGAAAATGAACATTGGAAAAATAAAATTGTAGATCTTTTGTTGTTTTAGTTAATATGTCTGTGTGGCTGTGATGATGAGTTTAAAGGTTAAGGAGTCTGCAAATGTGTAAGTTCTGAAACCTGAAGAACTTTTGAGGATGGTTATTTGAAGCTTGAAATCTGTAAGGATACCGAACTATGAGATGGTTATGACAAGCGAATAAGTGTGTATCTTATGCAGGTGTTTGAGCCTATAATAGGCACTGAGTTGAAGATCGATGCAGAAGAAATTGAGCAAGCACTGATTTTACCCGACAGACGTCTTCGTCTGCTTCACATTGCGCTCTTGAAGGTTCTTTCTTTTTTTCTGTACTGCTCACTACATTTTTACTCGTTTTGTTATGTTTAGTCTCTGTTGTGGATGATAAAATTGTTTATTTTTTGTTTTCCCAATGACGTTTTCGGCTTTGGCTCTTTTTTGTAATCTCGTGATTTCTTTAGCATAACAGTAATTAAGGCTTTATGTAATAAATTAGACGTGCACATAGCAGTTGATGAGTCATGCTGTTGAGGAACTGTTGTGTTTCTCACTGCTAAAACATCTGGAATTATGTCAGAGAATAACTACAATGATTTTTTTTTCTTTTATTTGTTTATGCCAAAATAGGTCTGCTGTTTCATCCTTTAGTTGCTGCGACTTGAAGCCTTAGTTAATATTCCATGCTACTTTATCCTTATCAGTTAATTACCGGCAATTGTTCTAAGCTTTGTGTTGTTATCATGTTTACTGTTTCATCCTCCCAACATTTTTCTTCTCACACTTGTTTGGCTTTAACAACCTTTTAGATAGATCTACTGGGAAATATCATTATTATTTGTTGTGAAGCTGGACTAGGTTGATTGGTTTGAGCTATAGCCACCTTAAATATGGTGGAACCGTAAAGAATACAGTTTCGTATGAACACAGTCAGATTGTTCAATTATGATATTTGCATTGATGAACACAGTCACAAAGTATTCTGATATTTATGGATCAGTAAGTAAGCTCAATATTTAATGCTACTTGCATGACTTCATGGTATGGAAATATCCATGTAATGATATATGATGTTATAGACACTGAAATTATGGTTGAAGTTATATTTATGTATGTTGTTTGCTTATGTATGTAGATATAAAAGCTTCGTTTATCACTCAGAGTTTGTTTATTAATATATATTTTTTTTCATTTCTTCTTAATGTTATAAAATCTAATACCCTGTTTCTTATGCTAACAATTTTTAATTTCATTTTTCTTATCGTACTTACTTTCCTATAATTATGAATATTTAGGGAATTCCTCCTGTTAATAAAAACCTAAAAGACCCTGATGCTTGGGTTGGGATACTCTCTAAAAAGCTCTTCATGTGGTGGCCATGGGTAAGTCGCTATATATTTTTAATTACTACAACCTCAATTTTTTTAGATTCATTAGCAAAGTAATAGCAAATTGTTGTAACTTTCAGGTAGCTAAGGGCGAGTTTCCATTAACTGCAGCTAAAGGGTATTTTTATCTCTCTTTATATCGTTCATGAAGCTAAATAATCATTCAAAAATAAAATAAAATATGACCGAAATTTAACTAACAAATTTCTTTTGTTGCTTCGGTGTTGTACAGGGCGGAGATGGAAACATACAAAAACCTAGATCCCACAGTTCGTCTTGTTATTCTTAAAGCTCTCTGTGAGATTCGAGCTGATGTATTATATCCTGTCCTTTTATTTCTTTTCTTATTGCAGTCTATGCAAATTTTATTATTCTTGAGTTCTAGTATGTTCTTACTTTGCCGGGCACATGGATTTAACAAAGACACCATTTATAAAAACTTCACGCATATGAATTTTCATCTGAATAGGACATAGGAGACGGTTTACAATGTCTTTTAACCACATTAAATGTTTGACACCAAACTTGGAAATGCTCCTATATTTTGTGCATGGCAAGTTTATCTATCTGTTAACAAGGCTGTCATATGTTTCTTTAACAAATGATTTAAAAAGATTTCTTTCTTTCTTTCTTTCTTTTTTTTTGTTGTGAATAAGGAATTAAGATGCTAGCAACAAAATTGCTCGTGATTAGTTTGTATATTTTGTCCAGCTTGCTATATTATTAGTATTTAACTATTTATACCTAGTTTCAGAGCCATACGTGTGGATTTACATTAATGCAAGTTTCATGGGGATAAGTATTATTTGACTGTTAAACTTTTATTCTGTTAATGATAGTTTTCCCTGTTTCTCATGCAATGTGTTGTGTTTTCAATCACAGCAACATGATGTGATTGCATACATCAACGATGCAGTAAAAGCTAAGAAGGAGATTTCTGTTTTCCGTAAAAATAACATCGGTGAAGATGGAAAAGGGACTTCATATTGGTAAGTTCTTAAAGCTAATGCTGCTCTGGTAAAAGTGATTAAACATTAATGTGATTGATAACTCATGTTTGTGTTTGGCACATTAATAGGTTGGATGGAAATGAAATTATTGGTCTCAGATTGTATAAGGAAGTAATCACTTCAAAAAGAATGAAACACCACCAACTATGAGTTGTCAATGGGAAACCCTTGCAACCAATCTAGAGGAGTTTCAGAAAGTTGTGGTAAGTGGGTATTTAAATCATTTGTGGAGGTGGGAATTTTGTACCATTTACTTAAGAAGGGCTGGATCTAAGTTATATTTTCTCTAACGGGTATTTAAATAAAATTAGCCTAACAGGAAACTGGTTTAATAGGTCAAGTTTGCTTAAATGTTTTTATTGCATAAAACCTTTTGTGTTACTTTACTAAAAATTAGATTGTTAATAAAACAACATAAATATTTGACACCCAACAAATGTCTAAAAAGCCTAGTGATTTATTCTTAACTCATACATGACACATGAGTCCCTGCATTTTTTTGCATGATTAATTCCCGTTAACCTATAAGATATAATGATACGCATGCTCTTTCTTTTAACACAGAAGTCCATTTTGCATGATAAAAATACTCGGACTAGTTAAAATTTAGAGAAAAGTGTTTTTTTTTGCATGATCAAGTCCCTAACTGAACATTGGGTAAAAAGACCATTTTGTTATGTTATAAAGTCAGGGGAGATTCATGCAATATTAAAGTTCAGTGACTTATGTCTGGATTTGTAAAAAAAAGTTTTTTTTTTCTTTTTTTTTTTACTTACACCTCTTGATCAGATTATAATGATTTATTAGTTCAGGACAAAGGTGTTTTGGGTTAACTGATTCAAACAGTTTTAATACACACCAAAACTAGCCATTTTAACCCGTTGACCAATGTATCTGGCCCGCCCGACCAGCCCATTTGACCCCTCAAATTATTTGTCAATTCCATGTTGTGAATTAGAGGCGTATCATATCTTTTTTTTTTCTTATCTTTTTCTGCTAATTGCAGGATGAATATTCATCTAGTAAATCAAAACTGGAAGTTGCTGTTGGTGCTGCTGTTGGAACTGAAGCGATTCCTATTCTTAGTAAAATGTTTAAGGTTCGTGTCTTAACTGTTTTTCTAAACCATGATAGTATGATACAATAAGTAATCATGTGTATAATGTCAATTACTGGTGCCTTTACAGAAGAAGCAAAGAGAATTGGAGAAAAAATTGAAAGAAGAGAGGATTATGAATAATTTCTCTAGATCTGGAATCACACGTTCTTGCCGTAATCGCAATCCTATCAGATACACCTTTGGTATGTAATAGGTTTTCTTGTTTATCTACAATAAATTACTGCCATGAATACAAATGTATAGACTATAGACCTGTGAATCATACAAATGTATAGCTTTACTAGTAAATTACATGTGGTAGGAGTGGTGATTCACTCTTTAGGTTTCCTTTAAACAAACATGTGTTTTATAAATGTCTATATGGTATATATTTTTAATTCTATTTAAAGCTAAATTTGTGTATTTCCTCTGGATCACAAGCTAACTGAAAACATCCCAGTTCAGTATAATAAATGCCTTTTTGTCACTGACTATAATGTCTGTCTTTGAGGTTAATGCGTTCGTAACTGTTGTGTGTTGTACCATTTGTAGTTGATATTTTACCCTGGTGTGTGAACTGTGAAGTAATTTGAATGGTGTATAAAACACCTCCTTTTTATGGGCCACTACAAATTTTCAGTTTTATATTTTACATAGTAAGCAATTTGTTGACATGGATGAATTAGATGATAGATATTTGGGATTGATGGATTAGGGCATAATTTTTAGCATGTGTTTGCTTAGTAAATGTATTAGTATTTATTTCTTTGATAGGGAAAAGAAATAAAACTCTTGGTAGTTTGCTGCAAAATTTAGATTTCAATGGAAGATTTGTTAATGTGAGATTGTTCTGTTACATTAACTTTTACAGATGAATATGACAAAGTCATTAGCGAGGCCATACGAGATAGCAAGTAAGTTGCATTTATTTCAGCACCATCCTTTTCTTATGCTTGTATCTTTTATTGTTCTCCAACTCACTAGAATTTAATTTGAAATCCAAATTTGGATCTCTACGAATCTCACATAGTTATTTATTTATTTTATTTTATTTTATTTGTAAATATACGACTACTAAAGCAGCAGTTTTTAATATTTCTCTGTCAGTAAGATGAAAACTAGAGACGAACAAAAGAGCATGAAAAAGGAAACTGTAGCAAAAGAGCAAGCTGGTGAGGATGAGTCTGCTGAATCCGATAAAAATGCTGGTTCTGAAGACTCTGGTAAAGAATCAGATGAAAATGTTGGTTCTGAAGACTCTGGTAAAGAATCAGATGAAAATGTTGGTTCTGAAGACTCTGGTCAAGAATCAGATGAAAATGTTGGTTCTGAAGACTCTGGTCAAGAATCAGATAAAAATGCTGTTTCAAAAGACTCTGGTGAAGAATCAGATGAAAATGCTGTTTCCAAAGAGTCTGGTGAAGAATCAGATGAAAATTATGTTTCTGAAAACTCTGGTGAAGAATCAGATGAAAATGTTGCTTCTGAAGCCTCTGGTGAAGAATTGGATGAAAATGTTGTTTCGGAAGCCTCTGGTGACGAATCAGATGAAAATGTTGTTTCTGAAGCATCCGGTGAAGAATCAGATGATAATGTTGTTCCGGATACCTCTAGTGACGAATCAGATGAAAATGAGAAAGAAAAAATGAACCTTAACAGCAGCAAAGACAGGTGAGTTCTAAATTCTCAAAAACTTTGAGATTGTAGCGTTATCAACACAATGGTTAATATGATGATCATATGATTGCAGAACTAATATTATTACAATAACATTCAAATCTTTTGAAGAAATATGATTGATGGGTGTTTGGGATTAACTATTAGCTTATTGCGTTTTTTTTAAAAGAAGATAAGCATTTTTCAGTGTTTTCATAAAGCAGCTTGAGATTGTTTATATCAAACTGATTACTCTTGGTGGATTCAATATTACAATTTTAACCTTCATGTAAAATAAGTTCATTTTTTAATTATCTTATTATTTGCTTCTGCTTATAAAAGCATTTACTTATTTGTGTTATAAGCATCTTTTTAATGTTTTGAATAAACAATTTGAGATTGCTTGTATTAAACTCTAATTGTTTTTGGTAGATTCAAAATTACAAGTTTGCCCTTTGTGTGTAATAAACTTATTCTATTAATCTAATTATTTAGCATCAGGTGCTTAGACCGAACCAGGGACGAAGGTTAAGAAGGGCTAGGGGTGGCCCTGGCCCCCCTGTTTTCTGGCGCAGTGGTAGAATTTGCGATTTTCATAGGTAAATTGAGTCCGGGTTGAGTCCGGCCCCCACCGATTTGCCACTACCGATAAAAAAAATTTGAGTCCGGCCCCCACCGTTTTGCAAACCAAGCTTCGCCACTGGACCGAACACACCCTTAGGAGGCTTTATGTATGAATATAGTTTGGATGACTTTCATTCTGAATGTCCATATTTATTTGATTCTGCTTTTAAAGATTAATAATTATCTTTACAACAGTAATATGTTCTTTGAATAAAAACAACTTAGGATGTTTGATGTTATATGCAATCCTGCATCATGCCAAACGGAGTTGAGTGGCATTCAACCTGTTTGACCTGTCTATTTCTTTGACCCGTTTGAGATGAAACACACATGATGATACTGTTGATTTACTGAAGCAGCACTTATACTTATTTCTTGGATCTGTTTTTCAGGAAGATGAAATTTAGAGACCAACAACAAATTAAGAAAAGAGAAACCGAAGAAAGTGAAGAAGAAGAAGATGGCGAGTCAACTGGATCTGACTTCAAGAGCCGCAATCTTAAAACCAAAGATATTTCTAAGAATAACGATGATAACAAAGAGAACACACACAACATCAGGAAAAAACTTACTGACAATGGTGATCGTTTAATTCAACAGAAGCAACACTTTGGTACCAAGAAGCGATTAATTCAAAGGCCTAACCGCAACACCGCCCTTGAGTCTGCCATTGTTCCTGATTCAGAGGATGAGGTTTCTTCAAGAAACAGCGATGACTAAGTTAGCTGAAGAATATGTCCGAGGGATTATTTAGGAGTTGGATTTTGTCTGTCTGTTAGTTGGATCAGTTAGTGGGAGCTGTTTTGCTCAATGGTGGTTGTATCTTTTTGACCATGTTGGATGTTTTTTCTTATACAAGAGAAATCATCCCTGTATACACCAACTGCCATAATTTTGGTACACATAAATAGTTTTGTTTAAACCAGGTTGTGGGTTTTGAGTTTTGACTTAGCCATAAGTTGTAAAATGGGCGGATTGGATGGGTGGCTAACCGTTAAAGAAAGCATATGGGTCAATTTTAGGGTGTAAATGAGCCGAGCTGTTCGTCAGCAACTTATTTTTGTAGTGTCAAACCTACTTTAATTCGTGTCATGTTTGGGTTGAATTCTTTTAAGTATTTTCTATGAGCTCACTAACATCATATGTATATTGAAATATATGGCATAAAGAGTTAAAAAGAAGCCAAAAGGTAAAGAGTATGAACCCTTTTCGAAGTGGGTTGTTGGCCCCCTTTTTATATGAATAGATGACTGGAACTCTAATGGGCCATCAATTGTCCGCAAATGAATATGACTTCTTAATTAAATTACAAGCCTACCCAGTATGTCTCACAGGCAGCGAAGCTATTAGTAGAGTTCAGGGAGGACAAGATGTAGACAAGTCTTACCTCTAACGCTAAGAACAGAGGACTTGTTAATTAAATTACAAACTTAATTTTTTTTTTGTTAGGTTCATATATTTTAAACTAACAATGGATGAAATACAGTAAATTCAGACAAAGTTGGCAAAGCAGTTTGATTTTACTAAAATTTAACACTTCAAATAACTAAGAAAATAGCATTTATTTCTTAACTTTACAAATACTCATTAACCAAAGTTCAACAATACCTTAATAAGCAGTCTAACTATTCAACCTTATTGATTCTTAAAATACACACATACTCACACACCGTATTATGTGTGTCTGCTCACATTGTTATTATTATTATTAATATGGAACCCAAACAACATGATCTTCCGGTAAGAAATGGCAAATAGAAACACTTCCTGGTTTCACTTTAAGTACTTGAAACGCCAAATGTTTAGGGTTCCATTTCGCGGTGTCAGTATGACAAACTGCCACCGCTTTCACTTTCATACCATCCACGCCCACCAAAGAAACCGCATACGCTTGAGTACCAACGGTTTTATGGCAATAAAAGACCGCATACGGGTAGTTTTGCTTATGACAAACCACGCCTTTAGTTCCACCTAGCGTTTTAGCATGCTCGATTTTGTACTTCTGTAACGGGGTGCTTTCCTTAGCTTTTACCTCAGTAGAAACCGCCTTCACCTTTTTACCTAATTTTGTAGTAACGAAATCAACCATAGATTCTAATGAAGTTGCACAATATTTTTCTTCGCCTTCTATGCCTTTGTTCTCGCATTCATTAAGCGTTTGCTTCATGTCTTGACCTTCCATCGAGCCAGGTTTAACCAAAAAACGCTTGTAGATTTGTGGAAGCTCGTTTGATGAAAAGGGTATCAAATCCACAACTTTTCGTGGTAAAAACATCGATTGTTGGTCGTTTTTCGTGAAATGTAGGTTCATTTCTTTACCTTGATGCAAGTCTTTTTCCAAGAAAAACAATGCTACATTTGGATCATCTTTGAGCTGATCTTTAGATGCAGCATAGTTGTATACAAATGGATTTTTACCAGGACGTACCCCTACAGAACCTGGACTCCTTCTGCCGTGGTAGTGCACTCCTATACCATCAAATCCTACACCAACATCCGGTCCTTGCATTTGTTTTCCGGCAATGTTAGCCACATCTTCTTTTCCGACTCTGGCCGCATTGACCTTTTCGTCTGTCCGTTCTGTCAAGCATCAATATTTTCGGAAAATTAGATTTTAATAATCCAAACTGTACAGTACTAAATTAGTCTACAATGATCTATACTTGACGTTTGGCTGATAGTGCTCTTAACTTTCACTTTCATTTCATTGCTAACAACAATCCCAATAGCCTAATGATCATAGATTTACACAACTCGATTTTTCTCACAATGATGATAGAAACATAAAACGAAATCAAGGATAAATTAAATGTAAATGAAGTGTAAATCATGATGTTTATGCTATACTAGGATTGCCCTTGGTAACGGGAGTGAAAGTTGTAAGTGTCATTGATCAAAGTGTAGTTATGGATTATTATTATCGGTCATAGTTTGAATCATTAAAATTTAGTTTTACAATATGTTTTAATATATTTGTACTCACACCATTTTTATGAAGACGATCATTAATACTACCAGACCACTTGGTCATGTGCGCGTGTAACCTTTTATTTTGTATCGGTTTTTATCGATGTAGTTTGTATAACTAATGTAGTTAAAAAAACGTTTTGTTTTAATTTATTTATAAATGTATTTCGTTTACAAAAAATTTTACATTTATTTTATTAAAGTGTTTAATAAATGAAGGGATAGGGAGCCCAATCCTAGCGGAGGCGGCATCCCTATCCCTCTATTTAACAATCCTAGCGCCAACCAGTTCCGCCAAGACGCCAATCCACGGAACCAACTGGTGGAACTAAGATGGCGGACACGACTTCACAACCAAGGGACAATAAACACATGATTCAACTCACACCAGAACCCCACAAGGACATACGCGTGTGCGCCCACGCGTGGAATATCTTTAGACAACTTTTGGTACGAGGTACGGAAGATAACAAACAAGAAAGATTCAGCAGGATCTGGGACAGAGCATGCGCCAACCGGATGGCGACTCGTGGAAGTCTCATTACAGGGGCCGCTGACAGGAACAACGATTTGACTCCTTCTATGCTTCCTCCATGTTGTCGTCTACAGTAACCAGCAAACATACCCTCCTGCTGTCAGACGTCACTTCAGACGGCAGCAGGCGGGTCAACCATTGTGGCAGACGAACGCCGCCGGCAGCCAACCGGAAGGCGCCACGTGTCCACTTTGCAGGACAGTTCAACAGCGACATGACGTCATCTATAGGATCCCGGTTTTCCCGCCATTTTCCTGGATTAATTGCTTTGGGCCTAAGAGCAGGCCCAAACCGGATCTCCTCCTCGTGGACTCCCTTACCAAGCCCACGAGCTCTCCTATAAATAGAAGACTTCAACTCCTTTTCAAGGGATCTAGAATTACTCACTTGTAACATAGAGCTAGGTTTATTTGTAACACTTTGTACTCTCCAAAGTAATACGATCACCGGCTCTTCACAGTGGACGTAGGTCAAGCTCGACCGAACTACTTATACCTTGTGTTCTTACTTTCACCACACACACACACTCACCTATATTTCCTTCTTCGGGTTAAACCAACGGTTTAGGTAAATGATAGTTCTTGTAGTTACGTAAGTATTAACGCCTCGGTGATTAGTGATAATCCCCGAGATACTTATTGTTTCTTCAATAAAGTTTTCATAACTTTTTATACAAATATATCTTTTCCGATTGATAAAATAACATATTCGATCACTTAATTTCTTAATGTCCTTATGAATTTTAACCAAATTTTATTAATTTAATTCTGAAATACACTTTATGTGATGGGAAAGATCCATTAGAATTAGATAATGAATGATTGGTTCTATAAGTCATATCTGGCGATTAATCAACAATTCAAAGTGCTTTTTCATGCGTCTCCTGGAAAAACCAATGTTTATATACAGATGTGGGAGGTATTTTTGCGAGTAAGAAAGAAGACCCTCTAACATCTCTTCATCTGTAAATAATTCTCGATGTGAAAACACAAAGACAAAAGTCTATGTTTTGAATAGGAAAAAGACTGGATCTGCAAGGTTCCAAATGAATTGGCTTATTCGAAAAAAAAGTTTTTTCAAAGATCTATCTCGTGTCTGGTATGGAAGCTCCCAAAGGAACCTCCAAAATGAATTATTTGGCCTAGTGTTTAATAAAATTGCCCATGTTACAATTTACATGAGATGATTATATATGAGTGAAATTAACATACATAAAGTCATCTCTTCAACGAATTAATAACATGAATTAAACAACAAATGAAGAATAAATTAAGATGAACCTGTAGTGTATAGAAGGTCCTTGACTGCTTTGGGCATAGGACTGTTTGGCAACACAGACTTCCAATACGCTTCACCTGTAGTTGCATGACTTCCTACAAGTGCTACCTAATAACCAAATCATAATTCTAGTTAAACATAGGGTATATAAAAAGTGCTGAGTCACTTAAATATATAAAAAAGAGTAAAACTAATCTATTTTTCTTGCCATAGTGTATAAAATATATGTATGTATGCAATTAGTCGATGGTGTGGGTTGAACATGATATTTGCGTTTCATGTGCATGATTTATTGGATATGGCTAAGCAATCGACAGAGGATAGAAGAGGTAGGAAGTTGATTCAAAGTATCATCATTGTTACTTTGTGTATGTTATGGGACTCCCGAAATAAGAACATTTTTAATGATAAGGATCCTAAGGTGCACGAGATTGTTTCAAGTGTCAAGTCTTTGTCGTTTTTTTGGATTAAGAGTAGGAGCATGTTTTAAAATATTGTGTGGAAGGATTGGGTTGACTCCCCTCTGTATATGTTGTAATTGGTTGTGTGACCAGTGGCGAAGCTTGACCCGAAGGTTCGGGGGGTCGGAAGTCACTGGTTTCGAGGGGTCGAAACCCTATATTTTCAAAATTTTCTATATAAATACTATATAATCGGAACTTCTGCGCAAAAATCCGGGGGGGGGGGGGGGGCTCCCGGCCCCAACTATGCTGCGCCACTTTGTGTGATGGTCCTCATTTTGAGGACGCTTCCATTTTTTTAATGAAAGTTATAGTTAGAAAAAAAGCTTGAGGCCGGAATGGTTCTAAGATAGATTATGGATCGTTGAGATTTTGGCTTTACATGATTACATCCGTCGATCCAAACGTTGCAACATGTTGCATTTGGAATTCAAAACCATAATTAAGAACAATAGAGATATGTGTGTATGTATATAGTAGATATACTTACTGAAAAAAGTGTAAATATGTGTAGAAGAGTGAACTTCATTGGAGAGAAACTGAAACTGAATCTATTGTTAGATGTTGCTTGATGAATGATGAGTAATTAGTCGATGAAGAATTTATATAGTAGGACATGGAATAATTCATTAATAAAAAGTGCATCATTGATCACCAAAAAGGACCACTAGCTTTAGTAACGGCAAAAAGTTAATTATGGCAGCACTCGATCACCTAGTCACCCATATGATCTTTTAAATGGCTGTGTTTATGTCACCCGTATGAAACAAAACAATGTGTATTCGAATTTATAGTGTTCACTAACTATCATGATTTTTCACTAATCCTGCACTGTTAGATCACTTCACTGATTTATTTTACTAACACACAATTTTAGTCCAGAAGGCAGCACTTCACTTATTCATTTAAACACACGAGAACGGTCCAACAGACCCACTATCAGCGCTGCCGATAGCTCTGTTGCCGTAGGTACCAACACCTTTCACGGTGAGCACCCCGTCCTCCATCAGATGGTTACATGTGAACCTAACAAATTTGGAAACGACATGTTTTGCTTGTAGATTTGTGTAACTAACTTTAACATTAACCCAAACTCACAAATTTCATAATTATCTAAGATTTGAATGCCACTAGTTTCAGTTTTGTAATTTGAATGAGTATCGTTCGATTGGAAATGTAACTTGGTATACATGCTAAGACGCATCATGTATTTATCTATAAGATCTGGAAAATGTAATTTACCACCAAAGACCTACCAACTACCAAGTATGACTTTATGTAAGTTAAACCAACTTACAAACGCATGAGAAGACCCATTATTGTACAGTACTTTTATTAAATCAAACACGTGTCTTTGTCACCAAAATGACTTGTTTTGACCTATTTCGATGTTTAACCAAGAATAACTCACTAACACAAGATATGTAATTTAGCACAAAAATATTATTTATCATAACCGTATGTGACTTTATATAACTTAAAAAACTCACTACCATATAACAAGAGACCCATTAGTTTTAGTATAATTTAGTATGATTTATTCAAGTTATTATTATCATCATCAACATTAGGTTTTGCGTTAGTGTGTTGCAACTTTTGGATAGACATTAGGATATTTATTTAACTCGTGTAAGATTGAGTGTTGTGGAATAAATAATGGGTTTAGTTATTGGCAAAAAGTGTTGCCAGCTCAGCGCTACATAGGCGTAGTTTCGATAACTAAACTCTCCAATACGTAGCAGTTGTGGAAGAACTACACTACAATCATTTTTGTTTTGTTTTTTTTAATTTTTAATTTAATTTTTTATGTGTAAATAAATAAATAAAACTACATTAGTATTAAAATTAAAAGAGACATAAATAAAAGTTACATTAAAATTAAAAAAGACATAAACTGAAACAATGTAAACAAAAAAAAAACTAATCGAAAGTAGTGTTGTGGAGGTGTGCACGAATTTATTGTTTCTTTTGTTAGAAAAATACATGTATGTTACTCCGGTAAACCCGAGTAGTCTTTTTGGAGAAAAACAAGGTTGTTGGCGACGCGTTCGTCTTCTCTAAACAATATTAGACGGTCAATTTTATTGTCCAAATTTTCGACTACGACGACTTTATTGGATTTAGGTGTAGTACTTTTGGAGGATGATGCTCAAGATTTATTGCACATTAACAACCGTTAATGGGTTGGTGAGGAACCCATCAACGGCCTTTGATAACGAGCCAACGTGGTATAGAGCTTTGTTCACGTCCAACCATGGACTCTCTCGCCAACCCACAACGCGTAGTCTAATGAAAATGCAACATTTATAGCAGTTATGTTTTTCAGTTATCCGTAAAGTAATACATTTCCTTTTTGTTTTGATAACTTGCAAGATGTTGTGATGAACTCTGCCACAACATAGAAAATCACCTTCTGAAAAAAAAAAACCTACTGATGGCTCGCAACTTTGGGTGCAAAGTAATAAAGGCTAGAAGAATGTTAGAATCATCACTTTTAGGACCACCCACAATCCATACTATGTCATTCCATAGGGTGTGGTCACTATTCTAGTCACCATCACTACCCTCCACGTCATCGGCACATCACTCCACCCTCCATCACCACCCTAGGGGGCGTGGTCACTATCTTCCACTACCCTCCGCCATAACATTCCAAAATAAAAAATCAATTAGCCCGTGACCATCGTGAGCTCCCTCACAGTCATCACATGTGAGGGAGCAAGGGGCGGTGTTCCCGTGAGCTCACATCGTTCTCACTAGCCTCACACCCTTTGGCCTTGTGATTGTCATACTCCCAACACCGCAAGATATTACGTTTCTCATCTTTCTCCGAAGGTATGCGACAACCTTTTCATAATTCAGTTATTATTTATTGTTTAACAAGTTACAAAGCATTTGTTTAATGTTTATATATTACTCACCTTATGAGAACAACTAAAGGTGAAATGCATAGAGATCAAAAGGCATGGGACGCTGAGATGCCTCATGAGTTTCAAGAACTGCCCTTACATTACAACCATGTAACAATTGTCATTTCGACATCACTCAGATCCTAAACTACTTTATTTATACAATTTTTTAATACATGGTGATCATCAAAATATTTCGTTAGTGATCTGTCAATAAAACCATTGCAGCCCATACTAACAAGCAATTTTTGTATTATTCCAACAGTGATACTACCCGTTCGTATTCTCTGACTCCGTCAGTAAACTCATCACCCACGACATATTTTCTGACAAAGTATCCCTATTTTTTTTCATTCTCATCCATTTCGTTTAAATGGATTCTCACCATCACAAACCATTTATAATTAATACAATAAATAGAAGAGGGAGGAGATCGAGGATGAAAAGCATAAACATCCTCGTTGAGACATTTGTGTTACTATTATCCAATTGAAATAGCAATTTTATTACTCCCAACTATATGATATTGGCCGCTGCCACTCCCAACTATCACTTTGACTCCTGTCACTCACAACTTAACACTTTGTTTGTTGTGTCACTCCGGAGGTACTTGTCACGTCAGATCCACGTCAGATCCGGAGTGACACAACAAACAAGATGTTAAGTTGGGAGTGGCGGGAGTCAAAGTGATAGTTGGGAGTGGCAGCGGCCAATATCATATCGTTGAGAGTAATAAAATTCAATAATCCATAGTTTTTTTATGTATAGATATCAATGTATTTGTAAGGATTTAAACTAACATCACTTTTGTTTTGTAAATGGCAAGTATCATACCTTAAAAAATATGCACATTGTTATTAATTAACTTGTTCATTAATTACCAATGAAAATTGAATGACTAATCAACAATTCTTCATTGTAGCCGTGTTATAGATGCAATAAACCAACCAGTTATTTTTATTAATATTAGTTGTAATTGAAAGACTTCTAATATTGAGGGCTACAACTCTTGCTTTATCTAATATTGAGGGCTACAACCTAGGGGTGTGATTTTACCCAAACCCGATCAAGCTTTATCGGATCACCAAACCCGAACAATTAATAGAACCGAACCAGACTTGTAATGTATGGATCAGAAATCGGCTCTTAAGTTTTTTTTTTCTTGAATATCGATTTTTTTCTAAGTGTTTGTAACTAATACGGCGACCTTTTCATATACCATTAGTTTTAACCTCCAATGCTTCATCTAAGGCTTCAAGCATGGTGTACGCTACCACTAGGTGTCCTTCACTGATCGGTCCTACAACCAATAATAGAGAGGTTCGATCACAAAATCATAGTGCTAGTCACCGGCTTCGAATCATTCTTGTAACAGTTAATTGACAAAATCAAAGTGTTAAGTCCATCAACAAGATTCTGAAGATAAATTTTGTTTGATGCTCATGTTGTATAAAAATACGATTGAAGCCTACTGGGCTACAGGCTACAGTAAATGATTTTTAGGAGCCCAATATTTTTTGGCAGCCCATCCTTGTAATCAGTTTTTAGCCCAAGTCTACTGGCCCAATTGAATTTAGCAGCCTATTTACCGACCCAAATACCACACTAACCTGACCACTAAAAACACATTAGTCACATTACTGCATTCTTTGATACCACCAGCCATAAACGGGTTCGGTACTTGAAAACTTTACTTTTTTTTAACAAACCAAGTGAGCCATATCATAAACAAGCCAAGCCTACTAGCGAGACGCTAGAAGGAAGGCAAAAACAATGAATACCAGTACATCTTCAAATGAGTTAGAAAATATTTACATCAAATTTATACCACCTATCTAGGGTCAAAGCCTTCCAATGCGCTCGAACCTTTAAGCAAAGGTAAGTAGTTTCTTTTATCTCTTCGATCAAGAAAATGGCAGGGACCAAGAGCTTCTCAAAAACCCTTTTGTTTCTACCACACCTGATTAGCCACAAAGTCGTCAAAATGATCATTGAGACAGTCCGCTTCCTTTTTCTTAGCATGGTGCTGTCAAGGATAACCTTATCAAAGCCACGATAAAGCTACACAAAGCCAGAGTCGGAATTTAAGCCCAAACTCCCATGGTCCACCATATATGTTTTGCGGTAATGCAATTAACCAGCAAATGATCGATCATTTCCTCTGCGTATCCGCATCTAACACATCTCTGGATCCCTATTTGGATGTCTCTCCAGATCAGTTGAGAAGTTGTAGAAATTCTACCCGCCATAGCTTTCTAAACAAACAAATTCGCCTTTGGCAGCACTCAATTACACCACCGCATACCACTGGCCATGGGGTCATTCGTGCCTGCAATACAGAAGTCATTCCTGATAGTTCTAACCTAAAAGATATTGCTATTGTTCAAACCCTAACCCCATTTATCCATGCTTGTGTTAACCTACACCTGCTGCATTGTACTCATAATATCAAAAAGTTCTTGCCATCAAGTAGGAGATCTTGGATGACCAATCCATTTCCATGACCAATTTGCTCTAGTCTCCGAGTAAGTAAAATTGTCTTTAACTAGAGCATGTTTTTACCTAGCCATTCTGTACATGTTAGGAAAACTTTTGCTTAGAGGAGCCACCCACACCCATCTATCAAACCAAAATCTAAGCTTATCTTTATTTCCCAGCAAAGGGACCAACATCCGATCTGGGTCAATGCTTAGCTTACGACAACATTCCCAATGGAGGTTAATTTTTTTTCCTGACACCAGTAACCAAATTTTTCACTAGGACAACTTCAATGGACCATTTCCTTCCAAGAATGGCGAGAACCACCCAAGCCTATAAATGATCACCACTTTCTCTGAGTCTCCACCACCATTTGAGAAGTAAGGTCAAGTTGGCCTCTTTTAAGCTCCCTATACCCAAACCACCAAGTTTATTTGCCAAAATCATTTTGTCCCAACTTACCCATTTAATTTTATTTTTCATTAACAGCCCGTCCCACAAAAAATTCCTAAGGATTCCTTCAAATCTTTGACATCTTAGTCAGAGCTTTATAAAAGGGGAGAAAGTAGGTCGGGAGACTTACAAGAACTGCTTTGGATAGAAAAAATTGGCAGGAAAAAGACATGTTACGAGCCTTCCAATTAGCCAATCTAGTAGTGAACCGATCTATAGCCCGTTTCCAGCTAGATACTTTGTGTAACATCCGGCCCCTCTCACCACCAATATTGTCCGCTTTCCCCGATGGGTTGCCCATCCAGAGCTCACGGATTTGTTTTTGGTTGCCCCAGTTGAGACTTCCCAGGAGGTCACCTATCCTGATACTGCTCTCTCCTGAGCACGCTTAACTGTGGAGTTCTCCTCTTATCCACTAACATTATGCCCCAAAGCGGGTTGGTGATTTAAGAGGCATTGGATTACATATGAATAAGGATCTCTCCTGGCCACGACCGATGTTGGATTTGCCTGGGGTGTCACATTCACCCCCTGTTAGAGTCTCATCATCTCTGATGATGTTTGACCC
This sequence comes from Ambrosia x helenae, assembly GCA_030844895.1. Lineage (NCBI taxonomy): Eukaryota > Viridiplantae > Streptophyta > Magnoliopsida > Asterales > Asteraceae > Ambrosia > Ambrosia x helenae. The sequence goes on along the minus strand of JAUTDX010003230.1, from coordinate 11,463 downwards.
ACAATCCAAACAACACAAGAGTGGCTCTGATACCATCTGTAACATCTGGCCCCTCTCATCACCAATATTGTCCGCTTTCCCAAATGGGTTGCTCATCCATAGCTCACGGATTTGTTTTTTGTTGCCCCAGCGGAGACTTCCCAAGAGGTCACCCATCCTGGTGCTGCTTTCACCTGAGCACACTAATTGTGGAGCTATCCTCTCATCCACTAACATTAAGCCCCAAAACGCGTTGGTGATTTAAGAGGCATTGGATTACATATGAACAAGGATTTCTCCTGGCCACGACCGATGTGGTATTTGCCTGGGGTGTCACACTTTGTGCATATTATCACCAATAATAAGCCCATGATGTTGAACGGGAATTTAGCAACTTTACACAGAAGTGTATCACCAGCGTATCGTAGTTGCTCCCTATTCATGGAGACACCATACAATTTACTTTTCTTCATACTAACTTTCATATCGGAAACTAAGTAAAAAGCGCGAAAGATCCTCTTAAGATATTTAGGATTTGAAATAATAGGCTCACCCACAAACCACATCGTCAGCATAACACGTGAGACAAGGTAGGACCCTCGTTAGGAAGGGTAATTCTCTGTATATACTTGCATCTAATGCCTTAGTCATCGTCACATTTAGGGATTCCATAGCAATAATGCAAAGAAAAAGGAGAAAGGTGATCTCCTTAACGAAGACCACTTTCCAGGTTGAAGTCTTCTATAGATGAACCATTAACTATAATTGAGGTCGATCCCTTAAAACGAATGCCCATCATCCAATATTCGATAAGACAACAATGAGAAATTTCCAGCTCAGGCTATCGAAAGCTTTTTCAATGTCTATTTCAAAAAATGCTACCGGAGTTTTTGAAGTTTTGATCCACGAGAAAAGCTCATTTAAGATCAGAAGAGAATAAGTAATATTTCTTCCCGCCATGAGCGCCGATCAACAATGAGAAATAAGAGAATCATTAACTTTTTTAAGCCCGAAAACAAGCACTTATTAAAATAATATTCCGTATGCAACCTATAAGGGAAGTCGGTTTGTAACTTGCAGGGACTTCATGGTCCCTTTTTTTTGGAATTAAGGCAATAGCTCTACACCACTTAGCTTTTATTACAACTAAATTTGTATTCCTTTGGTCTTAGTTGAAAATCCTATTACATTAACACATGTGGATAATATTACAATTACCAGTAAAATGTTTAGTTTTAACCTTCCACAATCCTGAAACCATTCTACCATCAACTTTCACCTAATCAAGCCCCATGTATTCCACGAACCTGGTTGCAAAGTTCTGATAAACGAATGAATTAATCTGTGTTAACTTAAAATGCAACTTGTAGAAAACATAACCTCTAACTACAACTGTTAGCTAGTCACCTCTTGAACCTAAATATTTGCTTGCTCTTCAACAATAGGCTAACATGCAACTTTTTTTTTCCTTTACTACACAACCCATGACTCAACCTCCACCCTTCATGAACACTTTTCTCTCATGAACTATACATTTTTATTGGTTAATCTTCCACTTTAAATTGTACTTAACCAAAATGCTTGTAGTCTAGTGGTATCAAAAGTGAACCATCAATCTTGAAGTTAATATTTAGGCCTTTAGGGTTTGTTTGGAACATTATAATTAAAATTTAGATTTTTAGTGATATTGAGTTGTATTTTAGGAATATATTGGTTGATTGGAAACAAGTTAGATTTAAATACATAGAGTCATAGAGAAGAGTCGCATGTTGTCCTCCATATCTTTGTGTTTGTTTGTTTGAGCACAAGGGCAAACAAAAAGTGTGTAGCAAAAATGTTCTTTCATAAGTGGTTGAGGTTTATACACTTACGATGAATATTGATGTAGATTTATTAGCAGATTTGGTTTAAAAGGTGTGTGAGTTAGCCAAAATTTCAGACTTCTTTGACAAAGGTGATTAGGAGTTTAAGACTAAAGATCCGGTACAAATAGCTTTTTTGGTAAGAACTGTGAGAATCAAAGGAGGGTATTTTTTTTTAATTTTTTTTTTTAAATTTTTTTTTCACCATATTGTTAAACATGTATTATAGTATTGAAAACTAAAAAAAAAAAAAAAAAAAAAAATTGGTGTAGAGTAATTACGTGTAGAGTAATTACATAATTACTCTAGTGTAAACTAATGTATTTACCTTAATGACGTAATTACACTAAAAAAATTTTTTTTTTTAATTTTTTTTTTTGTATTATTCATCTAGAAAGAATGTTTAAGCACATGGGAAAAAAAAATTCTAAAAAAAAAAAATAAATTTTTTTTACCCCCTTTGATTCTCACAGTTCTTACAAAAAAACTATATGTATTTGATCTTTACTCTGGCGGTATATTCATGATTGTGAAGAGGCACTCCTTTAATTATATTATATTATATACAAGTCAACGGATGATTAAGCCATAGTTCGTTAACTAATAGCGCTTTCATAAAGTGCTTTAATCTATAACCAATTGAAAATGCACTTGAAAAGTCAAAATAAAGATTCTTTTGAAGTTTAAAATTGTTTATAGCTATTTTATACATTCTAATCAAGATTCATTTTGTTTAAAATATTGATATTAATGTAGTGCTCTCCAGTTTCATTTAAAAGGAAAACAAGTCAAAAGAAAGGGATATTAAAAGGGTTAAGGAACTGAAATGCGTGTGTTTTCATATATAACCCATTAATGGGATTCCCTCCGGTTACACGGTGGCAACTCGGTTGGGTCAGTTTGTCATGATACTAGTACTCACTATAACAACCTAAAATAGAAAATACAACGAATAAAGTCCTGATATGCTCATGCATGTGTTCATTGATCATAAACAATAAAAACGAATACTAGTTTCTGGTACCTATGTTGTTTGGACAGAAGTTTGTCATCGCACTGGTTTAGGATACCAAACAAGTTCTATATTTTGAATACAACTTTGTTCTTATCGAAACTTATACGGGAGTCTTGTTAGAAAAACTTACATTGTGATCGCCTCAACGCCTCTTATACATGAAGCTCGCGTGTTTCCGAGTCCCTGTACTTGTTGCAATAAACTATAATAGAAAACGAAATTATAGAAGTGAACCGGGCTTGTGTTTGACACAATTCCCTTAAACAGATTCTTTGTCTGTTCCCAGGGTACACCGGTTCGAAACAGTGGCGATGGTGCACTGCCGGACTATCCCACTTGCCTGAAAAGAAACCGGAACAAGACTGCTTCTAAAAGTTTTGCTGCAGCAATCGATCAATGTATCCAAGTACATATGTTCTGTTGTGTGTGTAAGTATATTTTTCTACATCTCCAAATGAAGCACAAAGCCTTCCATTATATAAAAACATGGATGTATGAAAAGTCTTCTTAATTAGAAACTTAATTTGAGACATAAAGACTCTAATTAAGTGACATAAATCTCTAATTAAAAGAAATAAAGACCTCTCATCAAAGACATAAAACTCAAGAGTTTTAGTCTTTAATTCACCACATTAAGGTCTTATTAATAATTATAATTCATCAAATTATAATTTCAATAAAATCCATTCACATATTTCCAACAATCCCCACATGAATGGAGATTATTCAACACACACAAAAGTTTCAACAAACCCCCACATGAAAGGGAGTCATACTCCGAAACAACCTCATTCCGATTAAATTTCAACAGTTGAGTTTTGCATACGATAGGTAGGTGTGACCCTTTGAACCTTCGCTTATGAAACGCACTTAGCCCACTAGCTCTGAGTAGAACGCGATGTCTTTGAACTCGTCTTCCGTTTGTGTGGACGACAATACGCTTCACACAAGACTCTCTCTGACAACGTCAAGTCCTCATAGTTGTGTCCGTTATGGTCATGGACACGTGCCTGGTTCTGCGAGAGCTCTTAAGTATTGTGCCCCAACAGTACCCTTCGAAGCGACCCCACTTATGGGACTGGTTACCTCAGTCAAATCATTAAAAGCCATAAGCTTAACCTCAACCTTGTCACTCTTAGGAATGGACTAGGAAGCTTATCAAATCTTATAGTAAACTCCCTTTTTAAAACGTGGGGTTTTCACCAACTCTCCCCCACGGTGACCTTCGCCAGTTCATACAATTAGGTTGTCCTATTGAACTCAGATCTTGGGATCTCCAGTCAGCTGAGTTAGGTTTCCTTCGCATAAACTTAGCCTTTCATGGGCTTTAGTCCCATTCCCATTGACGACTTCTGAACTAACTCTCTGCTTAAGCCTTTTGTTAGCGGATCCGCGATGTTATCCTTTGACTTCACATTGTCAACAGTGATAACTCTTATAGAGATTAATTGTCGTACCGTATTATGCCTACGTCTTATATACCTGTTCTTACTGATACACATTGTGATATGAGCTCTGCCAATTACCGATTGACTATCACAGCGTATGCATTAGGCCAATGCCGGCTTCGGCCACCTAGGTATATCCTTAACAAATTAACGTAGCCATTTTACCTATTCATCCTCTAAAACGATGAATTTTGATTCCATCATGGATCTAGCAATAACAATTTGCTTAGATGATTTCCATGTTATCGCAACACCTCCAAGTGTGAACAAATACCCACTCGTTGCCTTGGAATCATTCGTGTCAGATATCCAATTCGCATCATAATAACCTTCAACAACTGCTGGATATCTTTATATTGCAGCCCGTAGTTTCGTATGTATCCTAATTACCAAAGCACCTGTGTCACGTAATTCCAATGAATTGAACTTAGGTTGCTTGTGTATCTACTTAGCTTGCTTGCTAAGTCTGGTCTGATACAACTCATCAGATACAACAGGCTGCCAATAATTCTTGAGTACTCTAATTGGTTAATAGGCTCACCTTGATTCTTAGCTAGACATTGACTCGTGTCAATGAAAGTTCTAGCCACATTAGAGTCATTTCCATTGAACTTCTCAAGAATTTTGTCCACATAATAGGACTGACTTATAACAAGTCTGTTCTAGGTTCGTGTGACTTGTACTTCCCAAAATCACATCCGTTCATATCAAACCTTCTATTTTCAAATACAAGTCAACTCCACACTTATGTGTTTATTGGATAACTACCAAATGGGGTGATGAAAGTTTCTTCCTTTCATATGTAGTTTGAAAACTTCTCATGTGCCATTTTTACATCCTACGGATTGTTTCTTAAATGGCTCTTCCCCCCCACATTGCTTGCACTTTGATTGAGTTTGAGTAATATCACTCATGATAACATTAGACACCCGTGATAAGATAGCGACTATCTATATCTTTGTGTTTATTGAGGTCATCCATTATATTACTTAACCCATATTTCTCACACGAACCGTTTTCTGAGCTATATAAGTTTTCCTCATATTCAGCTAAATAGTATCATAACCAATGAACTATTTATTCGGTCCTTTCGAGTCATCCTTTTTAATGAATTATATATTTGCTTTTACAAAATTCATTCTTATGTTGTCACATATGTTTGAATGTTCAAGGTTAATTTATTCTCCGCGGAGCATCTAAATTAACAAGTATTAGTCTAGCATGCTTTAGACTACGTATACTTAGCATGTGAACAAAAGATGCCTCATTCTGATTCTTCACAGCCTTAAGAGATAACTCACTATCTCTTCCTAACATTCACGTCTTAGTTTACACACAAAATGAGATTTTGTTTACCATTCCAAAACCTTGGTTTAAAGAATGCTTCAAAATCATAATTAATTCCATCCATTAGGATTAAGACTCGTTTGCCTTTAATCTTCAAGGCTTCACCATTGACTCTTTAGGACTTAAACATAAGTCTTAATATAAGTCATTTTGATGAACATATTCATCATCAACAAGTCAATTAGATTGACACTAAACGACATGACATTCACATATGCCTAAGTGATATGTGTATATTTTGTTGAAACTATTTATTGGGCGACTCTCCCAAAATATATCACGAATCCTCTATATAGTTCAACCAACATTGATGGTTTGTATAGACTCTACACTTCCATCACTATTCTAAGTCTTTTATAATAAATCTCGCAATATTTATCAAAGACTTATGAATAACAACATATATTTCTATCGTATGTTATAGTCATCAAAACTACATTTGTGCATTTCTACGTAAATGCTCTCAACATTAGATGACATATCTCGTTTTCGTAATTAGAGACTTAAGACTCTAATTAAGACTCTAATAAAACCTCATCAAATGTCATTAAGAACTCTACTCAAAATTTTCACCATGTGAAATAAAACCTCATCAAATGTCATTAAGAACTCTACTCAAGAGTTTCACCATGTGAAATAAAACCTTATCAAATGGCATTAAGAACTCTACTCAAGAGTTTCAATTATACACTTAATTTAGTCTTAAAACTATAATCAAATGTCATAAATAAATTAACTCTAGTAAAGAGTTTTTCTTCAATTCACCACATGAAGAGTTTTACCAATTAATAATTATAATTTCAATATAATCCAAAATATATATAACATATTACATATATCTTTAACCGGATTCATATAAGGATATATAAACATCAAATCTCAAAGTGTTAATCTCTTTAACACTTTATCGTTCGACGACTTAATAGCAATTATATCGTCTCGTGGCATGTTTCGAGGTACTCCCTCAATAGACTGTTCAAAACAACAACGTTTATACTTAACTACTCACAAGTAGTTGAACAAGTAAATATGTCCAAAACAATATAAGTTGTTTTACACTAAATAGTCTCTCTAGACTATTATATGGTTCAAGTTATCATACTTCTCATATAAGTATCAAACCATATATAATTTGCAAAACACATGTTTTATTCAGACAAAACATTTCTGCTTTCACAGGTATTTTTCATAAGCTATACATATTTATGTTTTGATTACACATCAAAACCATAAACTCTAATATAGCTTTATTTTTTAAACCATTCCTAACTCACTTGTTAGAGTATATGGTTTTCATGACTAACCATTTCTAATTTGTTCATTAGAAACTATACGTGTACCATATAAACATATACGGTTTAAAAATTAACCATTTCTAACATACTTGTTAGAATGCAAACGATTACACGTTTCATCATATAGATTTTGGTTATATCAAATAAACCTTTTCCTAACACACCCGTTAGAAATAAACGATTACCAAAATCATTTTAAAGGTCATTGGTTTATATTCTCAACCGTTTCTAACATGCCTGTTAGAAATACACGATTATGACAATCGTTTTAGAACTTGTTGGTTTTTATAAATTAACCATTTCTAACACCCTCGTTAGAAAATTAATCCATTTACATAAATGGTATTAACTTTGGATTTTCCAAAATATACCCGTTTCAAACTCACTCGTTAGAAACCGTCAAATTTAACCAAACTGGTTTAATATTGGAAAAGGTTGAAACACTCAAATCTCCATAAACCCATGACTTGAAACACCCCATTAAAACCTTTAAGAATATTTGACCCAACTTAATGGTATTCTTATTATTTTTAAGTTTCAACTTTGGAGTTTTAATTAGTATTCTTACTAAAACCTTCAATTTTCATAATAAAAAATTCAAACACGTTTGTGGATTTTGTACAATAATCTTTTCTAACACACTTGTTAGAAAATATAAACATCTTATTATGTCTTTACAAAATCCTCAATTTCTAACATGCCCGTTAGAGAAATCAATATATAAGTTTACAAATTAAACTTACGATTTTGTAGATAATAATTTCTAATACGCTTATTAGAAATGTTTCATGACACGTTATTCTTTCAACGTCGTTGATTCTAACACGCTTGTTAGAAATACATGTTTCAAAACCTTATATTTTGAAATCCTTTATTTTCCAATACTCTTATTAGAAATGTTTCATGACACGTTATTCCTTCAACGTCATCGATTCTAACACGCTTGTTAGAAATACATGTTTCAAAACCTTATATTTTGAAACTCTTTATTTTCCAATACTCTTATCGGAAAATGTATACATTTCAAATACCTTAAGATTATCTTTCTAATACACTTACTAGAAAGAAAACGTTATCAACGTTTTACATGGGTTTACAAATATAATGTCTGTTCTAATACTTTCATTAGAAATTCAATATTTCAAAACAATGTTTAAATACATATTAGAAATGTTAATAGTCCGGATTATTTAAACACAACTCAAAACCCATGAATCCGAATATTAATCAAAAATTCGTTTTGTCAAACAAACTTTCGGATTAAAGATTGCATTCTCATCATGAATGTAATCCAATTCGATGTACCAAAAGAAAACATGTACAAACTTTCGCGAACTCAAATTCCTTAGGAAGAACACGAAAGTTTGTTCACTGATCGTTTAAGTTTGTTAGAAAAACTTACATTGTGATCGCCTCAACGCCTCTTATACATGAAGCTCGCGTGTTTCCGAGTCCCTGTACTTGTTGCAATAAACTATAATAGAAAACGAAATTATAGAAGTGAACCGGGCTTGTGTTTGACACAATTCCCTTAAACAGATTCTTTGTCTGTTCCCAGGGTACACCGGTTCGAAACAGTGGCGATGGTGCACTGCCGGACTATCCCACTTGCCTGAAAAGAAACCGGAACAAGACTGCTTCTAAAAGTTTTGCTGCAGCAATCGATCAATGTATCCGAGTACATATGTTCTGTTGTGTGTGTAAGTATCTTTTTCTACATCTCCAAATGAAGCACAAAGCCTTCCATTATATAAGAACATGGATGTATGAAAGTTTTCTTAATTAGAATCTTAATTTGAGACATAAAGACTCTAATTAAGTGACATAAATCTCTAATTAAAAGAAATAAAGACCTCTCATCAAAGACATAAAACTCAAGAGTTTTAGTCTTTAATTCACCACATTAAGGTCTTATTAATAATTATAATTCATCAAATTATAATTTCAATAAACTCCATTCACATATTTCCAACAAGTCTCAACGAAAGAAATTAAATCCAATTACGTATTTAGTTTTTTTTTAGAAAAATTAATGAACGTAAGTTGATAAAGAAATAACAAAAATGATAAATGAAATATATATGATTTAAAAAGGAAAAGAAGGTATCATTAGAAACATTCATCCCCGTTGAATTTTCATATGTATAATATAACTAGATTAAGCCCCGTGTTGCTGCGGAGGGCATAAAACTATACTATGTAGCATCAATGCTACACTATTGTGAGCGACCAACAACACAAAAAAAAAAAACAAAAAACAAATAAAAAACGAAAAAAATAAAACTGAGTGAAATATAGACGTAAAAACGGTGAACCATGCACACCCGTTGCGGCACGATAATGCGCAGAAATTAGACTTAAACTTAAAATACAGTGTCGCCGCTCGATGGGAAAATAGACGTAAAAAACGTTAAACTACTTACGCACGTTGTGGCGTATCAACTCGAAAAATTTGGATCGAAACATAAAATTAAAAAATTGTTATAAGATACATGGGAAAAGGTTCAAAGTAAAAAAAGTGTAGGGGTTAAATGTAAAAGATGAAAAACTATTAGGGTTAAAAATAAAAAATAAAAGAAAAAACAAAGTAGGGTACAACCTACAAAGTTGTGTACAACCCTTTAATGGATAAAATACTTGTTAAGCATGACGTACGAGACATGAAGCACAAAGCATTTGTAAATTAACATTATATATAATTATATTGAGGTTATAAACTTATAATTGTTGACATAACAATAGATATATTTTAATAGTTGTATTTTATTATAATAACTAGGATTTTGCTTGTGCCCTTTGCCTCGCGTGTTTGTGGTATGTCAACCAGACATAAATCTCAACTTGGTTGATTACACATTAATGTAACGCAAAATTTACAATTGCTAATTTTAACTAACATCATTTTAAAACGTTGAACCCCATACGCACATTATAACATGAAAACTCGCAAAATTTAGAACGAAATATAAGAAGAAAACTTGAAAGTAAAAAAAATGTTGAGGTTAAATTGCAAAAAGTGAAAAGCTTTGGGTTAAAGTGAAAAATCAAATTAAAATGATTAGATATGCAAACGATGAAAACTTTAAATGAGAAGTGAAAATAAAGTTTTTTTATTTATTTTGAAAAACCCCCAAGGTACAATATCATAAAGCACAAAAAAGTTGGTAATTGTAGGTTGAATAAATAGTAATATGATATATCAAAACAATGCTAATTTCTTTCTATCAACAAATATATATTTTTCTTCATTCATTTTCTATCTATGGCTTGGAGTGTGGAATGAAGTCCTTGAAGCACCATCTTTGATTCACATTAACGTTATATAAAAAGAGGGCCTTTAAAACCCCGACGCTTAACTAAGTAGTTCTAAATAAAGTTCATTTTAACAAAAAAATGGAAAAAAAAAAAACAAAAACATCATAATGGTGTGAAACGATGGTGGCCCTCCTTTTCTTCCTTTGATACCCTCTAAGGGCTTGGCGGTGCCTATGATAGCGCTCAATCATTGTGGTAGGGGGGTGGTGTTGGGAGGCGCCACCCAGCTGAGATGGCTTAGGACGTTATCTCACACCCGTGCCTAAAAGCGGAATGAAAGTTTTTTGATGTAAAACGCTTGAAATCTCTTGTAATTTATATATCTTCTTTCTTTTTCTTTTGAAAATAAGAAAGAAAAGAAAAAGTCCATCTAAAAGATAACTTTAATCCACTTCATTTTCTTGAAACTAAATGCAGTTTTATTGTAAGATCCAAAAATTAGAGATATGATTTAAATTAGTTTTAATGAGAAGTAACGATAACAATTAAAAAAAAAAAAAAAAAATAGTTTTAGAAAGAAAAAAAAGTTGATCTAAGGTTTATTAAAGATAAAACATATAAAATAATTTTGTTTGTTTGAAGCCTATTTGTCAAATCATTTATTTCTGAACAGCTTGACTTGCAATCGAGGCTTCTAAGCAAATTCCGGTTCAAGTGCCTTAAGCACTCTTTCATCAAGAACATTAAAAGCAGTAAAGAAGCCCATCCAATAGGCACTAAGAAGAGCGGCTACTTAAGAACTGATTCGAGAGCAACATTCGATGCCTACTCTTTATATATTTATATATGTGTTGTGTTGCTTTTCCACTTGCCTTACGCTTAAAGTTTAGTTACTTCCTTAGAGAGGTATTTTTAGTAATTTCACACCAACTTAACTGGATTATTTAACCTCAGTTAGCTCCAGGGACTATCCGAGTTAAAAAAAATGTCACTGTTTCAGGACTATACCTGTAATTTTAGAAACTTGGGGGACTATAGGTGAAAATTGTGCAAACACAGGGACTATTCGAGCAATTTTCTCTTTTTAAAAGGTATCACATATTATCTCTACAATTATTTTAGGCTTCTTAGGGAAATTCATATATTAGGGGATCTCTCACCTACAATTTCCTTTTTAGACACAAGTTTAAAAGCTTAACTCATAAAATATTTTATCTTATTCCATGTAGCCGCTTAACCCTTGTTATAATAAATGATATGAT
>JAUTDX010003229.1:0-33887 GCA_030844895.1 Ambrosia x helenae | reverse complement strand
CCCACAATTTTTTCCCCCACATGGGTCCCACAAGTGTCACATGATGCTTCACCCCCCTCTTTGCCCCCCCCCCCCCCACTCCCTATAGTCTTACAATTTCTAATTAAAATATTATGCTTTAAGGGTAATTTTGGTATAGAGTGACAATTTATTATTACTCATTCCTGCCATATGAAACATCAGTCACCATCATCCTTTTTAAAATTTCTTTACTTTTTTTAACTTTAATTTATTTTTTAATTCATTTATTTTTTTAACCAAATTTAGTTTTTTAAAACAAATAGTCAACTTGTACATCTGTGTATCTTGTTTAGAAAACACCTTATGTGAAAATTATTTATACTAGTGTAAAATCCAAAAAGATACTTATAAATTTGAAAGTCATTGTAAACAAACAAAACATGTAATATATCCATTACACCAATGTAAAACAACAAAACTTGCCATTAAGTCAAACAATTACACCAGTGTAAGAAAAAACATCAATGTAATATAGTTACACCAATGAAAAGGAAAACATAAACAAAATTACTAATCCGCTTAAAAATGTACAGATGTTTCATCTAAACTAACTCTATAAAAATGTTGTCCACTAACTCAAACAATTACACAAGTGTAAAATCTTCAACACATTCAACATAAGCCATTAAGATGAGCTGCAAAGGGTTAAAAGACAAAGAACAACAAATAATAAAACCAACAAAAGATAATAAAGTTGTATGATTCCATTGGTGTAAATAAAAAACCCACTATACAGACCCTACATCTACATTGGGGTAAATCAGAAACCCACCATAGCTTGATATCATAAGTTTTCTATTACACCTATGAATGGAATAAAGTTATTCAAAGATGTGTAAAATATCTGGACGCTACCCTCGTGTAAAAAGAAGCCAATGTGATATTTTGCCTCGCGAAAAGTTTAAAAAATGGAATCGAGCTTGGAGGCGTACAATAAGACCCCGTGAGGCGCCGCCCCAGACTCGTATTTTGCCCTTTTCGGCTTGAGGCGCACCTTGAGGCGTGCGCCTCAGTCGTTTTTTAAAAATTAACATCCTTATCCTTTACATTGATGTAAATCAAAGAACAAAACATATATTACTTCACATTAGAGTATATAAAACACTATTTACATTTTTGTAATATATGATTTCAGTAATATAGGATTTCACATGTTTTTTCTATATGATGCAAGTATTTTGAATATAGTGAATTAGGTGGTTGTTTGGCCCATTAAAGATTAAATGAAATGAAAATCAATCTGTTCATAGTTAATGCTACATCCTCTAAACCTCTTTAAAATGCTACATCACAAAAAGTCTAAACACATTTCAAACACTTTTCCTGTAAAATACATCATCTAAACCTCTTTAACCATAAACAATATCATTACAGAAAAACAAATCGAGAGCATGGATCTGACCTGGTCTTTGACCCGAGCTGACCAACACAAATCGAGACCCATTACTCCAATCAACCCTTCAATAACCATAGAAGAGCCTTTGATCCCTGGCTTAATTCCCTACACAAATTGAAACCGACCCAGATCTTAAATAATAATCATAATAATAATAATTAAAAAAAACCTGTTGAATCTGATATAATGGTTCTTGGTTCATCATCATCATCGGATCCACAACCATGAACCATCCTCCCACAACCATGAACCATCATTCCCAGCCACCACAACCACCGGAACCACCCCTCAACCACCCATTCGAACCACCCCCAACTCACACGACATCGTTTTTGCTCATCCTTAACAACCATCGAACCAGATCCACCACCTACCCACCGTCACTGGTGTGCTCTGGGCATACATAAAATACGCTAGCGCCACTCGTGTTTTAAATTTATAAAAATGATTTTAATCTTAACATTAGAACACACATTAAAGGGCAAGCGCACCCTATCACATATGTAGTAAAGCATAGATAAGAACCAAGTATCGATCCATGGACGTGCGCGGAGCGATTGTACTTAACCGTTGTCACTGATTTACCCGTAAGAAAAGATAGTGAATGTTTGTTTTAACTAATGTAATCTAATTTAAACTAAGCATAGCAAATATATATATATAAGACTACAAATAGAAAAATAGATATATATAAAGACTTGTTTTCATACAACCTAAGCATGTAACTAAGTTTGAATAGAACCAAACACTTAAATCAATATTCCTATTTTCGGACAATTAGTATCCCTTTCGGGAATCCTAACATGACAACTCTTCTGAAGGCTACCACGATAACACATGCTAACCACCTAAACTTGTTCATTAGCGAGCAATTGATATGCACTCATGTAAATCCTTAAATATAAGTTATTATCACCTTTCGGGAGTCTTCAACCTCAGTCAATTGAGAAAGCTACACTGATAAACACAATATAGCCACAACAACGAGCATAAACTAGATTCATACACAATCAATCTCATCTTGCACGCTTTGAGCATAAATCTACTAAGAAAGCGATTTCAACCAAAATCTCTAAACAAAGATCATTAATCATGTCAAAGACGCGCAATAACACCATTTAGCCGATTAAAGCTATTTTACGTGCAAGTCAATACTCTCGGTTATTATTGAAACTACCTTTTACTAAACCAATACCCGGTTACAGTTTCATGGCACAAAGTTACTAACAAGTTATTAACTTTGTTAATAAAGCATAAACTAGGAGTTTTTAACCATATCTAACCTATACTTTGTTAATCCTCCAAGGCACAACAATATCAAATGAGACTACAACAACCACTACTAGAAAACTGGGCAATTGTCACCATAGTTCGTGACAAAAAAAATGGTCGCAAAATTTGCTACCGTTTTCCTACCGAAATCGTAATGGTAGCAAAATCTATTGAACGGTAACAAAAAGGTGTCAAGTTTTGGCACCAAGTCACAAAATGGTAACAAACATATGAAAAATAGAAAAGGAGTATAACTTGTGACCATTTGCAGGTAGCAACATTGGTTAAAAAAAAATTTAAGCAGACTGGAAAAAATCCTAGCAAATTTAGTGACCAATTTCCCACTACGCGAATTAAGCATATTAAAATTTTAAATTTTAACTTTCCCCCTCTCACCAATTTCATTCCCTCCTTCCAACTTTAAAAACCCTAACCTTTTTTTCCCCTATTTGACCCTTAACCAAAATTTGATTTTATAAACCAGAGTCTGTTATGCCCTATATGTCACACACCATTAAACCTACCAGCAGGAGCTAAATCAATCAGATGCGCTCTATGTCACGCCGTTACTACAATAGCTGATTCCAACCAACCTCTGTTATGCGCTCTATGTCACGCCGTTACTTCATAGTGTAACGTCGCCTATGAAAAAGAGGAGCACTGGGGGTTTCAACATCAAACGGGATATATGTATTGAGAGCAAAAAGACCAGGGGATTTTGAAAGGGTATCATACCATTGGGTGAAATATCTGTCACTCAAAAGCCAACGCCAGTGTTTAGAATGAATTGATGTCCAGGTTTGCTTTTGGTGCAACTACCCACATATTTACTTCCGACTTCCTTTTTTTTATCAGTATTCATTTGTGTTGTTGCTTCTTAATGATTCTTCATTCATTCACTTATTTTTTCTTGATATTTATAGTCTAACAAATGTGTTAATTAGTAGATTTATTTGAATCTATTGTTTATATAACATATGGAATTGAATTGGTTAGTAGGTTTGACACATGATTATCTTTTACATATAGAGTTTCAGAAATTTGGAATTAAGAAGGGGAATTGTTCGGGCATTATTTTTTAGAGGAATTGTGTTAATTTATCTTGATGAATGGTTTGTCTTTTAACATTATTCTGTTAATTCTTGTTGTAAGCTGCTTTATTAAATTCTGGAGATATGAAATCACTTGTTATGCTTTTGATAAATAAAATAGTTGTATGCTTGCTTAAGTTTTTATGTGTCTAATTCCGTAGTTTTCATATTTTTTGAAGTTATTCTATTAATTCATTATTACAAAAGATTAAGACAAACATCAAACATTGCAGCACACGATATGTTAATTTAAGTAATCATGTAATGATGAATTAGTAGCATTTAACAAACTGTTTGGTAACCTAGCCAATTTCGTAAACTGATTAGTAGCCATGATCTGACATAAGTGTTCATTGCTTTGAAGGTAGAATCAGGAGTGCTTGTTCTTGCTTGCTTAATCAGTTAACAATATAGAAGTAAATAATCTTAAGCTTCATCTATATTACCTATTAATATTACTTATTAAGTTGAGTAAATTTTTCATTTCGGAGTTGACTGAATTAATAGTTTTACAAAAAGGGTCTCGGATTTCTTATACGCTTTAGGCCCCAAAACGCTTGAGCCGGCCCAGACGGCTGCTATACATAAGTCAAGTATAGCAGTCGTATGTATGGCAACTGTATAGCAGCCGTATGTCACAATTTTAATTATATTAAAACTTTTGTTTAACATGATAAAAACTCATTCGCATGATATATAGCAGCCATATATGATCATGATTCATGAGATAGTTGATCAGCCGTATGTATACGTATAGCTGCAGGAAAATTGTCAGTAAAGAAGCAATGTTTACTTGGTGCAGCAGTCCATTAGTTATTCAGATTTCAGCAGCGTTCATAGTATTATATGCGTAATATGTATTGGTTTTTTAGGTTGAGGCTTAAACTCTGTTTTCCTGTAGCTTAAGTAATCATTCCTCTAGCTTAATTAATCATGTTTTTAACCATCATATCTTTAACCACTTAACAAACTTGTTACAAGTACGGTACATATATTACTTAGTCATGTTTCTTGACTTTTTAATTAATCTAAATTGCTTAATTGGTTGTGACCCGCGTGTACATGACAGAGAAGACCCTAAGGTATGTTTATTCCTTTTTAGACTTTAATTTTTTAAAATTAAAAAGTTTCTAATCTCTAATATAAGGGAAATCACATATACTAGTAACTTGACATTAGGTAGAATTTCATTCTTGGTATGTAAACATACTGCATGCTATTTGGCCTTATAGCACTTAAATTGTAACTTAGAATTGGATTTTGTTTTTCTACAACCAGCTTGGCCCATTATCTGTTTTCTTTAATTCTTACTTGTTGATTCTATTCTTATGTTTTGTAGATTGAAAAGTTGAACTTAGTTATCAAGGAGTTCATTAAGGAAAAAATGAAGAAAAAGAAAGGTTAGATGGAATGATAGCCGAATTGTTGGCTGAAAAAGAAAAAGATAAGGTGGAAAAGGATGCTATGAATAATAGGATGTCACAAATTGAAACTATGTTAACAGCTACAGTTCGAAAATAGGCTACAAACACTTGGTTATGAATGTTTCGATATTTATCATGTTAGGATGATTTCGGTTTTTTGAAACTTCAGTTGGTATTTTTATTTTAAACAGTAAATACTGAAATAAAGATGTTTTATATAAATTTGGGATTTCCGAATTTTGTTGGAATGGTTTATGCAATTTGTAATTTTATTGAAATGTAATTTAGATTGATGCTGTGACTAAATGGTGGAAAATCTTATTGACTAAATTGTTTACAATGAAAATGGTGGCTAAATGGTGAAAAATATAAGGGAGTAAATGTTTATATTCAATGAAAATGGTGGATAAATGGTGACAGATTTCAGTGACTAAATGGTTTTAATGGTATGAAAAGGGTTGCTAAAAAACATGAAATGGTGAGCAATTTAGGTGGCTAAATGGTGGCAAAAACCCCGTCACAACTAGGTAGCAAACAAGGTGACTAAATGGTGAGGAATATAGATAGCTAAATGGTGGCAAAAAACCCGTCACAACTCGGTAGCAAACACGGTGGATCGTAGAAAACAAGGAGCGGTCGCAAATGTTTTGACCTTTTTTGTGGTGACAAAAATTTAGTAGCAAAATATTAAAATGGTCGCTATTTGGTGGCATTAGGGCAATATACACGGGGGCTTTTGCCACCACCTTTTCGATGGTAAAATGGTGGCAACACAACAATTGCTATCGTTTAGCGACCGAAAATATGGTGACAAAAGCCCAGTTTTCTAGTAGTGAACAACAGGAGAGTTTACATACAAATCATGAAGATTCAACATGAACATAAAGCTTAATGATTCATTCAAACAAAACAACATATAAACGATAAATAAGAACAAGCTAAGTATTTTTTTTACCGTAGGTTTACAAATACTAATCATAACAACATAACAAAGCTTCAAAATCAGATTAGATATAAATCAGATTAGACGCATATCAGTCACCACCTCCCCACCGTCACCACCATCAACATCAGATCCACCCCAAAACCCATCAGATCCACCACTCAAAACCATCGAACCCCCTACCTCCACCTCCTACCCCCACCTTCACCCCTGTTCGAACCCCACACATCGTCACCACACCACCGTCCTATGTGTCACGTGTGTGTGTGTCTGTGTTAGGGAAATAGAAGGTGTGTGTATTAGAGAGAGAGAGAGAGAGACGTGTGTGTGTGTATGTGTTAGAGAGAGAAAGTCTTGTGTGTGTGTGAGAGAGAGAGAGAGAGAGTTTGAGAGATGATAATGATTTTTAAAAAACAAATTTGCATCTTTTTATTAAAGGGTGGAGATGGCCACACAAAGTGACATGTGCCCCTACCCCAATCACTTCATATATATAAGCCAAGTATTGGTAGAAAACTCACGTTTTTTTTAATCAACCATAAAAAACGCTATTTCCCAAACTTTTTTTTATTTTAAAATTTTAGGTCATGTAATATATATGTTTTTAAATGTTTTTAGCCAAAAAAAAATCAAAAGAACGCCAATCGTTTTTTTTTAAATAAATAAGTTCTGCTTCATAACATATGTTTACACAGGTAACATATGTTACGATGTAAAACTTATTTATTTAAAGAAAACGATTAGTGTTTGTTTGATTTTTTTTTTTGCTCAAAACTCTTAAAAACATGTTTATTACATGCTCTAAAATTTTCAAACAAAAAAAAAGCTCGGAAAGTTGGTTTTTCTAGGTGTTTTCTAGAGCTTTCTCGAATTTTTAAGGTTTTCTATTAATCATTGCCTATATATGGTCAGGTTAGGGTACAAAAGCCATATTTCGTAAGAAGTGTGAGAAGGATTAAAAATTGATATGTAGACATCATTTTTGAACTTATTCATGATGTTTTGAATTGTTTAGGCTAAAATAACACCTAACATAACAATTAAAAACAGAATACGTGTATCATCAATAGATCACATCATACTGGTAATTACATCTAGATTAAAGGTGGTTTGAAAACTTTAATTAAAATATCATCGTGATCATGAGGATTAGCAGCATCTCAGCAATAAACAATACATGAATATTTTTTCTACCCAAAGCAACATTTTTATTATTGTTATTGTTATTATTTATTTATTTATTTTTACATCTGTATTATTTTTGGTATGCAGTCAATGTTTATCCAGGATATGGATTTAGTTTATTATGAGTGGCAGGTTCTACTTCTTCTACTTATTCGCCCCTATCACTCGCTTGATTGTCTGTCGTTTTCCGTACTTAGCGTTTTCTTGGGTAGCGAATGCCACTCCAAAAACGTTTGAAGACAAAAAGTGGTCCTCATCCTCCACCACGCGATTGATCTCGGGATCCGAGCTCAATTACTCTCATACATTCATCGATGCTTCATCTAAACAAGGTATAACCGGTTCCGTTAATGTTATATTTAGTTATTTATTGATATGTCGGTTGGTTTTATCCTTTGTTTTTAGTTTTTTGAGTACTTATATGAGGAAGATCTACTTTTGATTGATTGGAGTTATATACTTATATTTGGTACTCATATTGTTATTGATTTGATGTTCGCGCAACCTCTTTTGGTTTTTGCTAAATTGGTACATTTTGAGCTTTTTCCCCTTCTGCATGGTACTTTCCTTTTATCATTTGTATCGAAACGAACAATTTAAATTGATTTATAAAATAGAAATAAATAACTCTTTCTGGATGATAATTGTTAAGAAGATTGTTTTGCATTGTGTGAAGGTAGAAAGTGAGTACATACAATATCAGTTATACACACAGGTTTAGATGAGTGAATAACCTTAAATCATTGTGCTTATAGTTTGAATGTATTAAGGTCCTCCAAATTTACTTTATATCTAGATGAATATTGATTTTATCTTTCTTTTAAGGTGCGAAGCGCATCAAGGCTCAAGGTCACCTTTTCGCTCAAGGCTTATAGGAATTCCTAGAAGCCCTAAAAAGACATGCCTTCTGGTCCTTTTTTTGGTCTTCTTTGGCTTGAGGTGCGCGCTTCTTGGACATGAGGCATTTTAATGCTGCAACCTGAGTTAATTAGAAAATCAATGCATGTTGGATCATTTGGTATCAAGGTTTTCTTGAAATCTATCGCTAAATTTTCAGAATTCGGATAAAAAAAATCTTTATCGTGTTGTTTTTGGCAGCTTTTGCGGTTGAGGGTCAAGTAAAAGAAAAGAGTAAACGATTTTCATTATTAAGAGACATGTCAAGAAAACTTTAGGTACATAACATCATTTTATTTCACTATTAATATTAGATTTTTCAACACCGTGACGCTCCCGGAGTATAATCTAGTAAATTAAGAAAAAAATACACCACAATCGAATTGACCAACTAAAAATACTAGGCAGTTTCAAAAAGTCAAAAACCGATGGCTTCGGGAGTTAGGGCTTAAAAAATTTATTAAACCCACTTGTATCTGGCCCATACCCAACAGGCCCATTTTTACAAGACTTTTAACAAGTTTGTTGTTTTTATTGGGTGTCGGTATTGGGCTGGTTACAAGTTCGGTTAAAAGTAAATAATTGACCCAACAGGCCATCAAAATTGTGCATAAACTACTAATATGGGCCTGAATATTTGTTTGGGCAATCTTTTCAATGTTCAATACAAAAGTCCAAAAGGTCAGTCTTAACATAGATATCGTGTTTGTATCAAAAATGGGCATTTGTGATTTGTCTCATGGTAAGTTGGATCGTGAATGTGGTTTGAACAATAGATTTTGTATCATGGTTTGCTCTCTTATCACTCCCTCTCCCACATGAATTTTTTTTATTCGCTGACATGGGTCCGCCAACACTCCACACCTCACGCCCATGAACCTTTCTGGGCTCCATTCACGTTGCAATCACGCCCTTGGGCTGGTGTTTAACGCCTACGTCAATAACGTCATGCCTCGTGTTGCCAACTCACCCCGAGGCGCTATTGTTAAACACATGGCATAAGTTGTTGGGTATTCAGTCATAAGTGTACTTTTTCCCCTCTATTTTTCCTATGATGTTTTAGTTTTGGCCTTTTGGGTGAGGTGTTTTCCTAGTTTTGTCTGCTAGTGTTATGTTTTGTCTAGTTTTTTTTTTTTTGCCACTTAGGTTATAGCCTAGTGGTAGAGAGGAAATCCTCTCTTGGGTGAGGTTGGGAGTTCAACTCTAAATGTGTGCAAAAAAAAAGGTGTACAAAGGTGTAAAGAAAGGGGTGTAAGAAATTAGCCGTTCAAAAAAAAAAATGTAGATATTTTTCTATACGGAAAAAAAGGCCATATTAATCAAGTCATAAATGAAAGTAGTAGTAGGTTGCAGTAATTGAACTATTTAAGAAAGAGATTTTTTTTCGGATGGCAGATGGTTTTGGTTAATGACAAATTGGAACCATAAGCTTCAAGCCTAAGGTGCACCAATCTCTTTACGCTATGTCTTTCAACACCAAAATAGCTAAATACCGGAAACAACTAGTCTAAACTAACCTAACAATTTTTTTTAGTGAGACAGGGTAGTGAGAGAGAGAGAGAGAGAGAGTTGTGAGAGGAAACATAATCAGCAAGGGGTATCCGAATTTGCTAGCCTAAACAGGAGGGGCGGTGTAGCCGCTTCACCTATGAAGCCGATTGAAGAATGTCGAGCCCGCCCCATGCTCCCTTATGATTTTTCATGAAGCATGTTTTGTGTTTCGGATGTTGTCAAATGTGTACTGTGTACAAATGTTTTTTTTATGTTGTTAACTAGGTGATAATTCAATATACTATGCAAGTTGATAAATGTAATGTCATATAACTAATAATAAAAAGTCAAGGTTTAAAAAAAATAAATGCATTGCACTGTAGAACAAAACTTATGTATTTTACTATTAAAATAAAATGTAATGTAATTTGTTAACATACACAGTTGTTACGATATGTATTTAAAAAAATGAACATTAATGTACAGTTATAAATTTTGTTACGTTAGTTTTCTAAATCTTTATTTCTCTCAACTAGGTATTAACTTTTATTTTTTAATAGCACCTATTTTGTATTTTTTAACATGTTTGTATTTGTTATAAATATATTATATTGTGGTTATCAATGCCTAAATTAGATTAGGCTTGTTCCCCAAGAATTCTCATTCCTATTTATACCATTGTATCTTATTTGTAATACACACTTGATTAATGAAATTCTAGTTCTCTCTCCCTATTCTTGTTCTCATATTACTTTGCTATTAGGCTAGTTTCACAACACGTTATCAGCACGAGACTCTATACAGAGAAGTCGAGGAACACCAGTTTTCAAATCTAACACCTTCAACCGAGATTGACTAGCCAGCCATCCTTGTCTTCGAGTAAGGTAATATCTTGACTATATTTGATATTAGATCGAAATAAAAATAATAAAAGAGGGAAAATAATTGAAAAATATGGGGTATGGTTCAGTTCACTCTTTTTTTTAGTGGTAAGTTTTGTTACTTTCGTATGGGATACTGAGTTTTCTTGATTTTCTTAATTCGTTGAGTTGCATCCAGTGGTAGATGCAATGGCCATGTTATCTAAAGATAAATGTGGAAGTTTAATTAATTTGGACAAATTTCATCCAATATTCCATGCACTGAGTAAGCTATTATTTCATTCAAGATGCAAACAAGCACTTTGTTATTCATAAACAACATATTACTATTTTCAAACGTCGTGATAGCTCTCCAATGTGTATTTTTGCCTCCTCCTGATACATGTTCTTTTACCAAGTGTCATTGTGCTTTATCTTTTATTTTCTAAGAAAGATTGAATTGATTTTACTGCAGTATACATTATAGTTTGTAAGATTTGCAATACTTGTTTTAGTTCAGAAACTAACAAATGTGTATATATGTAACATTTGTGTGGCACAAGATACTTTTGCGTGTTAATTAACTGGACACGCCTCGATATCTTTGATGAGGATTCTGCCAATGGGTTTGAGATTTACTGAATAATAGTTTGAGACTCTTAATTAACAATTTGGGTAATTCAATAGTCACTATTAATCGTAGGTATGAGCATATGAATCTTAGACTTCCATTAAGCTATATCTTGTTGACCATATGTAATTATTTTGGTGTGAATGAATATGTTAGTACATGTGTTCATACTTAGTCTTGAATTAGTAAAGCATAATGTCTCATCATTTTTTTATATGCATATTATCATAAATTAGGTGTTACTGTGAAGATATAATATATGCTATTGTATGTATATTAATTGTGAATATATATCCTATATGAAGAATATTGATATTCCTAATAGTATAGTTATGTCATAATGAAAGTTTATATACTATTTGAGAACATTGTGATCGTTTTATACTTTTGACGACTTTTAGAAGATATATTAACTAATTAAATCATGTTTCGTATCATGCATATGATTATGTATATTTGCTTTGACGGTAAAATTGGAAACAAAAGGAAAATGAAGGAGGTATGAATCACATATTTTATTAGCATTTTCTTGCTAAAGATTATTAAAAAAAAATTATTTTATATTTGAATTCTAAAGTGTTATGATTATGGGAAGTTAGCTGAAAATTTAGGGTTCCTCTTCTAGGAAAATAAATAAATCATTTGATTGATTATGCTTACGTATGACATCAGAAGTGTCAGACTCCCTGAATGATCTCATTACCTTGTTATAAAAGATTGTAAGATGTTAGACTGATAATATTATATGATTCGGATATATAACTACTTCTCAATTGATGTTATGTGAAGAGAAGTTTATTTATAAGGGAGATCGGATAAAACAAATTTTGTTTGTCAAACCTCAAATATACTCTTGAAGTAACAATGTCATTAAAATTGAGTGAAAGGTTTGAGGTGACTTTATATCCGTCCAAAAAAAAGGAAATGAAGATCCATGATTGTTTTCGGATTCTATCTAATTCCCTAAAGTAAATTTGATAATATGATAATAACTGAAATTGTCTTAATCATGGACATAATTGAGAAAGTTGTCATGATGGTCATGATGTGATCAACCATCAATGACTATAATGATAGCCAAATTAATAATGAGATCAATCATCAAGAAAATTCAATAATGATCATGTTACTAATGAGATTGACCACCACATGTGGCGAATAAAAGGAGTGATTATATAACATGATGGTTTGAATATTGAAGTTACAATACATTCTTTCATATTTTATGTTTTGTATTACATACGTGCAAGTAATACATATTCGATCATAAACTAGAAGTTTAGTTTATGGATCATCATTATTTTATTAGTTGGCATGACCGGTAAGACCACACCGAGTCGTTGATGATGTGAACATAATGAAGAACCTAAAGATTCTTCAATCTGATACACAGCATGTAATGTTTGCTCTTAAGCGAAATTATACATTTTCTATATAAAGTAGGGTGAGTATCACTATATATTTTGGAATTGATTAAAGGATACGTATATCATAACATGATACCATTTAGTATTTAAAATCGATGCATCGTCTAAATGGTTATCAAGTGCGCAACCTGAAGTTTGCGTGATATATAGCTTAGCTAATAAGATATCAAGCACATTATTCCAAAATGACATATTTAATGAATTCGATTCCTAAGTATTGAAATACTAGTAGCTTATGTTCATACACATATAGACGATTACTAAACGACTACTATTGATTGCAACGTCAATGATCATGAGAGCAAAAGTACATGTTTATATTTGAGTAAATGTGATTTTACATGCAGTAACATTTATTCACATCAAGCCAATACGTGGTAATAGTTTCTCCCTATTATAGTTGGTTTTTTGTCAGGAACCAAATATTGCCCATCTAATATTTTTGTTATGCAATATATATTGAAATTGATCCACCATGACGCACAAAGATGGGACCTCAAAAGGTGGTTGGGGTATACGATGATGAATAGAGCCTTTAATGAGTTATTTATTTATGGCTCAATTAATTGTTATCCATCTCAATGGATTAACATTCCCAACATCAGGGAGAGATAAAAGGCAGTTGGTAAAGAAAGGAGTTGGTATGAGTTATAATTGATCCTCAAAAATGAAGTTCGAACATAATTTTAAAGCATAACTCATTTACAACGATTAATAAATCATTTACCAGACACATTAACTGACCTAAATATGTGGACTAGCTAAATTAAATCACATATACTAACTGCTAATGCTCCAAATAATCTTATAAGTCTATTGCACGCCTGAAGCGTGATAGACTGTTCGATTCCATTAATAGAAACCCTCGAGAAATTGGAGCAAGTAATAAAGATGGTCAAGTCGAGGTTATAGTAAAAACGGTTTCATGAAGAGACATTAGACATGATGGTTCCAGAAGAACCTCAGGTACCTGAAAATAAAGAGATCTCATTATGTAGTATCATGTCTATGAAATGTATGGAATCGAAACAAAATCGACGTCATTATACTTTTGTATGTAATGTAGCGCTTGAAAGGAGGATCAATATTTAAGACCTGCCATTTGAATGTACAAGAAATAATTGGCCAAAATGGAAAGACGCAAAAGAGGCAGAGTTTAATTCTCTATCGAAATGGAAAGTTTTGGACTAGTAGTCCATACAACAAAAGTTGTAAAACACATTGATGTAGAAAGGTTTTTGTGCGAATCAACATTTAAAAAGAAAATGATATAAGGGAAAACTGGTGGCACAAGAATTTCGCAAAGACCCATAATTGATTATAAGGAGACTCATTCTCCAGTGGTGGATACAATGATTAATGATTTTTCATTATGTTATTAGTCTGGAAATGCAAAGAGAGAATTGAAATGCGTCTAATAATATCATGATTCACTTGACACTGAAAGTTTATATGAAAATACCTGATGCAGGATTTAATGTGTCAAAATCTTATAACGTAAGTTCTTGAGAACACTATGATCGGAATAAACAGATTCAATTCTGAATACTTTATGTTTTATATGATTGAATTGAATATAAGTGGAACTCCTCATGAGTATCCTAAAGCAACCGAATGCTTATAAGGTACTATGAAACGTAGTAGGATGTAACTATTGTGCACCAATACACCACATGTAATAAACTAAACCTGGTGATTATGATACTTCAATGTATAAGAATGGTACAATATAGATTGAAGAAATAGATGTTATTGATTTTCCAATTGAAGAGTGTAAGCACTTGCGTAATTGGTCTAGATGGAAAAAGTCCTTGATGGATTGAGGATGCCTCAAGCATTAATATCAATACCTTAAGAAGTATTGTGTAAAGTTGACAAAATACATATGGACTAAAGTAGTCGGGTTGAATGTTTTACAACTCATGAGATATTCCGAGAAATAGGAATATAACTTTGATAATAATATCATCTTTTAACACAAGTTCTCTCTTAAAAGTTCACAATAATCGCAGTTTACAGTGATAATGCCTAGGCATCATCGAGAGACTCTGTAGAACTTTTGAAGGGAGAATTTTTAAAGTCCTTGACACAGTTTAGTTGTGCTCAACTTATAGTTGAGTATATATGTAATGATATTTTTATCAATCCATCAAAGTATATCTAGAAATGTTTGGACATTTTATAATGGACAAAGCTAATACTTAAAGAAATTAAAGGTTGTCAATTTACTTGATATTGAAAACGATTTTTTTCATCTCCTACCATAGTAGAGATTCTCACTCTAAATATACCATAGTTAAATGCATATATACATTAATATATGCCTTGCGAGGTATGCATAATTATAATATCTTTTATTTGAAGTTATTATCATCATGATTTAGCATATGTCAAGCAATGAAGCATTGCAATGGGTTAAAACAACTATTTTGATACATCAAGTGTGTGTAAGGTATGAAATTATATTTTACTAACCCATGAAAACAAGTTTGGCTACTCTTACAGATGCAGGGAATGTAATACAACATAGTTGTGGATATTATGGTATATGCTCACAAGAGAAGGAACCAGAAGTCTCGTATTAAGATCATACAATATTGCTTAACATAAAGGATTGCATGTCAAGGGATCAAGCAACAAATCATTGACTATAAAGATTTGAGCAAATTCTACGGAGATCTACACCAATCACTTAGATCATAGATGTTCATATGAGGGGGAGCATTATATAAGTTGCACTCTTTTTCCCTTCACTAAGTTTTTATCCCATTGGGTTTTCTTAGTAAGGTTTTTAACGAGGCAACATAATCGGGAGGAGACAATACGCGCTGCACTCTTTTTCCCTTAGCTATGGTTTTGTCCCACTGGGTTTTCTTGGCGAGGTTTTTAACGAGGCAGCATCTCAAAGCGTATTAAGTTGATAACCAAGGGAGAGTGTTATAAATATATTATATTGTGGTTATCAATGCCTAAATTAGATTAGGCTTGTTCCCCAAGAATTCTCATTCCTATTTATACCATTGTATCTTATTTGTAATACACACTTGATTAATGAAATTCTAGTTCTCTCTCCCTATTCTTGTTCTCATATTACTTTGCTATTAGGCTAGTTTCACAACAGTATTTTTATTTTTTAGCCATTCTTACCATTCAACTACATTATATATTTGAACATTTTTAGAAATCACTCATAAAAGCAACTGTCATCATTATTCTCTGTTTTTATTAATGTTAACCAAAATATTTTAAACTTGATGAAACTTTAAATTAAAAAAGATGAGCGTATTTAAAAAATTAATAATTGATTTGATAATAAATTTATTTGGTTAATTATATAATAACTATCTTTAATTAAAAAAATAAGTTTTTAAAATAAAGTATTTTTTTTAACGGTGACTTTCTTTAACTGTGTGGCAGAGATCATCAAACCCGCCTCTTGGTAGGCCCTAATCACCCACGCATCCAAACTATTTTGTCTGAACCGGGTCCACGCTGGTACGATGGGTACTACGGCGTTCAACCGAAAACCGTAATGCCTCCACACAAGTTTTTTCACTGGAGTAACAGCCTGAAGAAAACCGGGTTAGCTCAGATTCGAACCTGCACAACTAATGGCTTACAAGTTTTCCTCTTCATTGCCTAATATTCCTCAAATTGTGGCTTATGGAGATTGAACCCATGTCTCATAAATGAAAGCATAGGCCGGCTACCACTAAGCCACAACTGATGGATGCTTATAAAATTAAGTAGAATAAAGAGATAAGAACATCAAAAGTAGATGATTAATAGTTAGATTCATATTGAATTTGTTAAATTTAATGGTGTGGTTTATGGGGATTGAACCCATGTTTCATAATTAGTTTCATATTATATTCATTACAATATACTTCGTATTAATAAACAAACTTAAATGAATAGTAATTATAATAATATTTTATTTAATTAACTATATTATTATTTTACTATATATTATTTTATTTATATTATTTTATTCAATTAACTATATTATTATTTTATTCAAAAACTTTATTATATTATATACTATTAATATAAATAACATAATATTATCTAATTTCGTTACAAATTTCATGTGTTACCTTATGTGTAGATTTCTTTATTCTTTTAACGTTTACAACCAAAATAGAATCTCGATTGCATAATTCATTAATTGATCAACACCTCATCTAAATATCGATTGTAAAACGCGCAACGCACGTGATTTGATACAACTAGTTTAATTAATGATATAATAACTATATTTAACTGAAAAGTAAATATCCATAATTAAGTGCGTATAAGAGATGTGGAAAAATAAAAAATAAATAATTTAATTTTAATTTCATTTATTTAATTATATAATAACGGTCCCTATTATTTGGTGGAGTGGTAAAGGAGAGGAAGATAAAAAAGTCTCTTTTTGAGGTCGTCAGTTCGAATCTGAGCCACATAGAGGTTTTGTCTAACCCGTGTTACGCCTGAGAGTTTCGGCTCTTATGGTGGCGCAACTAGTATCAAAGGTTATGGTTCATTTGAGAACGTGGTTTGGGCTCGTTAAGCAGGTGTTATGCCCTCTATGGAGAAAACCTGTGGGTTTTCGAAGTGGGGTCGGCCCCGCAAGCTAACTTGCGGCCACCTAGTCATTGTGAAAAAGTTATCTTTCTGAAAATATATAATAATTATCTTTAATTAAAAAAAATAAATATTTGTAGTTAGATAGGAGAGAGACGAGAAAAATTAAAAATTAGTTGGCTACTTGACTCCAATTAATAACATGAGTCCAACATAATTTTTACGTAGCATAGTGTAAAAGAAAATGCGGCGGTTTGAGACTTTGAGAGTCTAACTTCAAAGATTTAATTTTCTTAACAGTTTTTGATTTGTAATATACAAGTAGGGTGCCTTCGGGATGCAACATGAAACACAACTATTTTTACAGGTATGCATGGTACGGATTAATTAAGTTATTAACTTAACTAAAACCAAAGTCATGAATTAAACAATCTTACTAACCAATCGGTTAAATAGTTCGGTTTATTTGTTTAAATTGTCAATTTTTAGTCTGGTAAATTTAAATTTGTTAATAACCAGAACCAAATTTTTGGCTAAAGTATTAGTTCATGTTTTTATAAAATGCTAAGTCTTTATTGATATAGCCAATGATCTCCAGCTCAGCTGGTTTGAGGTAGGGTGGGTTTTCCCTTAGGGGTTCCCATCCTGAGGGGAGGTCACAGGTTCGATTCATGCACACCACAAAAAAATTCCCCGTAACGGTTTGAGCTTAGGCAAGAAGGACACCGGTGCGTGTGTAGGGATTCGAACTTGAGACCAATAGGTTAGGGTTGTACAAGGATTTCCATTGATCTACACCTTTCAAAAAAAAAAATCTTTATTGATATTCACATGTGATTAAAATTGATATCGGAAAAAAAAATTATGACTAAGATTTCTTTATGTTTATATTATCATAATAATAGCTCATACTTAGATTTTGATATTGATATTCATATTCATATTATGTTTCTACTTTAGGATTTTTTTGATGTCTCGTACTCTTGATTTTGTTTTATATCATGTATTTTGAGTGTTTATTAAATTTACTGTTATGATTCTACTTATAATTGATTCTTTTCTGCAATAAGTGATTCACGATCCATTAACAGTTATATAAATTATCCATTGCAATATGTAATTCTGTTTAGCATCGTAGCACTTTGGCAGTTACTCAACACCCAAACATCGGGTTTGTCAAAATATCATATTGAGGAATAAGGAAATCAATGTACCGTGGAAGCCGATTAGATAAAGCATTATTTTGTGTCTTTGATTCATTACTCTCGCACCGGCAAATATATTTGTATGATTTTCAACTGTGGCTTCTCTTATGCTCAAATATGAAAAAGCGATAAATAAGTCATTTACTTCTATTATTTTGCTCAAATTAAAATCTAGCAAACATATCAGGTTTGAAAGCAAACTATTGAACTTTTTTTTAGCTAAAGGGACCTCAATTTTAAAATTCGGTTTAAGGCCCAAAATGGTCGAGTCGGCCCTGGTTAATCACGTAACACATCAACATTTTAAATTATTAAAAAAATCCGCAATGCTATATTTAAATTAAAGAGAATAAAATGCTCGTTTTTACGAGGTAACTTAAAAAAACAAAATATTAAAGTATGAAAAAAAAATTGGCTGTTTAAAATCGTAGTTACTTTAAAAAAAAAGAGGAAAGATGTAACTATTATTTAAATTAGTAAGAGTTAATTAAAGTAAAGAGAATTAAAGTGTAATTAAGATGAGATATTAAAATGTAAAATTGTTTGAGTGACTAACAATATCCATGGGTGAGAAATAACCGAAAACAGATATATCCAACCCAAATCAATTGAAAACTAAATTAACCGAACAACCGAATTAACTTAAAATTGGTTATCGGGCTTTTTTATACCATTAGTTAACCAAAATTAACCAAACTAAAAATTGAACATTTCATATACTCTTAGCTTACCTTTCATGTATTTGTAGTTTTATACCCTCATTTCAAGTACCTCTAAGCCAAAATTTTAGACAAAGTTTAGTTTTGGTTATAAAAGAAATTTAACTAAACCAAATTAAAAGCCAGCAATCTTACAAAATAAACTGAACCAGGTAGCCAATTGGATAATAAGATCGTTTTAAACGATGACTTTAGTTTTTGTTGAGACTAATAATTGAATTGAACTAAACCATACACACCTTTATGAAATGTTTGTGTTCCCCGTCACATCGTGCGGGCATCCTGCTAGTACTATCTGATGTAACTTACTAACCCCCCTCCTTTTACCCTTTTTTTTAACTTAACAAAAGGAAAATATGATGCGTTTATAAAATACTAGCTGATTACCCGGGAGTGTCCCGGGGTTGAAAAATGTAACATGACTTAATAAAAATGATAAAAGTGGAAAACATACCAATCATAAACTCAGCCATACAGATTATTAATTCTCATTTGCGTTCACTGACCTGAACTTTGAAGCAAATGTGACGATTCATAGCTCACTTAAGCAGTAGCTCTAGCTTTCTCTTCATACTCATGTGGTGACTGAAGAATACAAATGAGGTTGCGGTCTCCATACACATTGTCTACACGACCTGTTATATAAAATCACATCAGAATATAACGAAAAGAAAAAAAACGGTGTTTGGAATAGGAGTTTTGAAGGTGGGAGCGAGAGACGAAAATGTGGTAGGCCTGAACTTAGCAGCACGAAGCCATAGAGCAGGGTACGCTGCGTATTCTCTAGAATACAGTTTATTCCACTTATCAGCCATGAGGAATTGTGGCGGGTGAGGAGTACCCTGCAAACATAATATTTTCTAATATCACTAATAATATTTGAGAATAAATTACTCCAAAACAATCATAATACCCCTGGAGCGTTCCGGGATAGACAGATTCTAATTTATATATTAGGATTTTGGATGTCTAATGTATGCATTTTTATTTCATCTCAATAAATCTAACAAAAACACTAAAACTCACAATTCTTCCATAGTTGTCAATACTTTTCTACACCTACTGTCAACCCTCAACAACCAACAAACTATAAAAACTTCTATTTCAAACCATCATGAACCAAAATTGAACTTACCAGTTATCAAGAGTCATTTACCTATAGTTATTTAACATTAATACAACTGAATTCAATCTTATTGCTGGCAAAGATCTACTCAAAGTACATAAACATAATCACATCTCTCCAATCCCTCACACTCTATCACTGCATGTCCATACTATTCTAATCAGTAATAACTCATATACTCCCTAACCTAAAACCTAATCACTAATCAGCTAAACAATCACTTAAGTAAACTGCAACTATTCAAAAACTCATCACATCTCTCCAATCTCTCACATTCTAATGACTCCTGTAATTCCTAACCTAATCAACTAAACAATCACTTAAGTTGAAAGTTGCAAACCATTTAAAAACTTATCACATCTATGTAATCTCTCACACGAACCATGTTAAATGATTAATAGATAAAATGTTTAATTACTTAAAGATAGATATACATAGTAAATGGGACATATATGTTGAGTTTGGTGCACAATATGAAATATTTTAATAATCCATAATGCATCAATTAAATAATGATAAAGAAGCACCCATTCATTTTATTAAGCTTCTTTCTCCTTTACCATTACGCAGGCACGTTAAAAGCTTGTTTCTCTCTCTAATTTTAGTCTTTGAAGACCAATAAAAGCTCTTTTATCCCTCTATGAAATCAACGACGGTGGAAGAAGAAGACGGTAGAAAACGATGGTGGAAGAAGACGGTAGAAAACACGGTATGATTTTTTAAAGCATTTGTCGTAATGGCGGTGGAAGTGATGCTCGGAAGTACGAATTTTAACGGCGTTAGATGTAGTAGTGGTGGAGGTGATGGTCGGAAGTATAGTCGGCAAGCTTTTAGGTGGGGTCGAAGCCGCAGTAGACACGGAGGGGTTGTTTGGAAGAGACAGTACGGAGGTTGTCTCCGGTGATGTAGTCTAATAAACCTCGTTGTTCGAGGATGTCGATGATGTTTGGTTGGGTAGGATGTGGTGGTTGGGTGGTTGAGAATTTGCGGGTGAGTAGGATGGTCCGGCGACTGTGGTGAGGGAGGTTAATGGGTGATGGGATTGACTAAAAGAGAGAGTTTGCGAGGTGGTTTCAGGGAGAAGAGAATGGTTGATCGGAGTATGGCGGCAATTGTTAGGGGTAGAAGAAGCGGTGTACAGTTAGGGGGTTAAGGGTTTGAGAAAAAATTTAGGAGAAGGGGATGAAGAGTAGGGTTTTATCACAAATAGGGTTTAGTTGTGTATCATATTTATTAATTTAAATAAAAAAAACGAAAAATAAAAAAAATGCATCACATGATGACACGTGGCATAATTAAGAGAGGGTTGGGGTCACCATTGAATGCCACGTCAGCAAAAGTGTTTTCTTTTATATATATAGATAGATAAAATGCAATAATGCTTTCCACTTATATATTTTCATAGACACCGGTCATAATTTGCTCGGCTGATTCCTTCCATCAATTGGTTTTGGAAGTGGAGATGGAGGGTGTAGCATTAGTCAAAGATTGTTCATAAATAAATGTAATAAAAAAAAGTAGAGGTTCATGTTTTTACGGAAGGAGAACCATGATTTAGGAACCGAATCCAAAAACAAAATAAACCTTTTCTTTTGATTTTAGTAATAAGGTTAACTATATTTACTTTTAAACTAATATAAATATTAGTTTTTTTATTTGACTGGAAAAATACGCAACTCATGAAACACCTTTAGATTTGTGGGATAATTTCTTGTTGATTTTTCGAATTATATGTGTGGATTGTTTGATAAAATTAATTTTAAACTTCATTGTATACGGTCGACTATGCACTCTATTTATTGTACTAAAGATTACTATCTTTATCAATCATGCATACACTACAAAGAGAAGCTAGGTATGTTAAACATTAATGTCATAAATTGCATCCAAATTCATACTGTACTTATGTCTTCATCATGATGCTTTGACATGATGCCAAAAGAACATAGAATATAGCATGAACTAAATTGGTAACAACCGTGACATCCTGTCACGTCAGCATACCCAATTAGCATATATGTTTTTCTGTTGCAACGCAAACCAACATAAAAAAAATAAGAAGAATGAGAAAAGAAAATGCTGCATTGAACCGTTAAAAGGTATATGAACCAACTTTTTTTTCTTTCTAAGTCTTACATTTGATGTACGATCAGAGTCATGAGACCGGAAGCAAGCATTTAACGTGCCAAGATCTTCCTCGAGACTAACAAATGATCCATATACTTTTTATTAAAATAATAATAAAAATATATAATGATGAGACTCTCATTATTCGTAGGATATATCATACTACGATACCGGTTACAAAAAAACTAAATAAAAGGAATATAAAACACAATTTATATACCAAACTTGATTCAAGCCACGCTTCGAATAGAACATCAACGTGTATTCTGATAGTGTCCTAGATCCATATCTTCACCACTTGAGTCTTTAACCATCCCTTAAGACAGATTCTGCGTCTCCTAGGGTACAACAACTGGAACAGTATTTGTACTGTCAGAGATGGCTCACCAGTGGCGGATCTTGAACCAAACACCTGGTAGGGTCGGGGTCAATCTGGGCGGGCCGGACTCAATACATATACAAATTTTCAAAAATTTTCGGTAAAATTTACACTACGAAACGAAAAAAGAGACCGGCCGAGGCCCGGTTTTCACACACAAAGATCCGCCCATGTGGCTCACGGGCCCAAGATTACACCGGTTAATATTGTGTGTGTAAAAAGTGTTTCATTCTATGTAGTTACCCAAGATATGGTCTTCAAATAATTATTGGATCTTCATGTAATCACATCTTCTCTAAAAACACTTCAAAATTACATTATATATTTTATTGTATGTTTTTCTCTCACTCAAACTAGGCACAAAGCCTAGCATCTATAGAAGATCCATGGGTGGTGAAGAGCCTCACTCAATTATACAATTAATTAGAGACTTAGGGGTTGTTTAGTAAGCCTTTTAATGAGGCTCTGAACTGTCACACCACGTCAACGACGGAAACACGTGGCGCAACGCTCGAAAGCATATCAAAGTCGAGATTAACACAAACTATATTTAATTAGGAAAGATCATTTTATTAAGATGTCGAAAATGAGTACCTTGTTACAATATTTCACAAAACAACAAACAAGAAGTTCATAAATGGGGTTTTTCCATCCAATTCCCAACCCAATGGGAAACAGTGATAAAACCCCGAAATGTATCCGACATCCCATATTCCACCGCACTAGCCTCATATCTAATCAGCACTTAGTTACCTGAAAGATATGTTTAAAAAGACGTCAATATATAAAATATTGGTAAGTTCACAGGTTTTAGTTCCATAACAACAACATTTTAACAACAACAACATGTGCGGAAACAAACACAACTTGTGGCCTTTGTAAGGAGTAGCTAGCTCCTACAAAACTACGATGATGAGCAATCCCTTGAGCCCATAACCAAACCAAGACTAATAGATATGCCCCGCGAGCAGAAGTTGTTTCTTGGCAAATAACAACTCAGTTCAGAATACGTGCACCCCAGGCATATACAGTTGCATAATCGACGCTATCGATTAGGGGTGGGCCTTCTCAGGCACCAATAGCGCTATCCAAATATTCTTTTGGTTCTCGATTTCAACACACACAACACATGAGTAAATGGTTACAGTAGCGAGGACTCACCCCGAGTGGTGTACAAACAACAAAACTCAAGTACTCGTCATGCCACTCATCACATTTTAACATTTGAAAACATTTCAACATGTGACAACATTTGACAAACATATCTTTCCCCCAAACAAAACAGTAAAGAGGGGCCGTGAAACTCACCTCAAACAAAGTATGCAAATCCCAACTCAGAGAATAGCTCGTCCAAGGTCAAACACCTACAAATGTCCTAGACGTATAAATCACTAAGTCTATAGTGCATGTGTTTCAGCAAGTTGTACGTCCAACTCCCAAACCACTATTTAGTTCAATTCCCCGTTTAGTTAAACGTGTACCCTAGGTCCGTTGGTGATTGATTTACCCTCGTTACAAGTTACACTTATATTTCCATGAATATTACTTAACTTGTATAATATCGTTCTCGATTCGACTCACTTGACGTATAATTATTTTCCCATTAAATAATTATACTAAGATCTTGTCGATCGATATAATATTTTTAACACTCGACTCGACTCACTTTACCGTATATTTATTTTCCCATTAAATAAATATACAAGGATCTTGTCGATCGATAATATATTTTCAACACTCAACTCGACTCACTTTACCGTATATTTATTTTCCCATTAAATAAATATACTAGGATCTTGTCGATTCGATATAACATTTTCAATACTCAATTCGACTCACTTTACCGTATATTTACTTTCCCATTAAATAAATATACTAGGATCTTGTCAATTTGATAACATATTTTCGTTGTC
Source organism: Ambrosia x helenae (assembly GCA_030844895.1). Lineage (NCBI taxonomy): Eukaryota > Viridiplantae > Streptophyta > Magnoliopsida > Asterales > Asteraceae > Ambrosia > Ambrosia x helenae. Next base: position 9,211 of record JAUTDX010003229.1, on the reverse strand, counting down.
AAGTCCATATGCTTGTTTTAAACGCTTAATCGTTAGATTATTTACGTTATTTTCTCCCACGAATAAGTTTCCAACACTTAGAAAAGTGTTATGTATTTTCACCCAAATTATATATTTTAAGTCCTTAAAATATATGTTTTCATTTCCACATTAGACGCAATAAAACAAGTACTTTTTCGTCCGTTTCCACACTTGGCCCGTTAACACGTTGTAACATGAAAACGTCCATATCCGATCATTTAAACTTATATATTTTAGTGTCCCGAATGGTACAAGTTGTATATATAATTTTGTAGGGGTAAATACTTGTATGTTATAACCAAGACTTGATTACTTGCAACATAAAAATGTTCCAACACTTTTATATTCTCATTTATATAAAAGTGTCCATTTTTATACAAGTTCTCATCAAGTCTTTAAATTATCTATCTTTATTATAAAAACCTTTGTTTTTATATTTTCCAACATGTTTGGAAATCTATATTTTTTTATAAAACCTTATTTTATAAGAATATGTTTTTATAACTATACATTTGTAAATTTACTAACTTTTTACACAACAACCATGGAAAGTTAACACCTTACATCTTTGACACCTAACTTTCTAAAGTCACATTTTTAGATCCAAGTTTCTAAAATGACATTTTATGTCCCTCAACTTTTGAAGTTACTAAATAATCCTTTTAACTTTCAAAAGTTGCATTTCCTTCCTAATCTTTCAAAAGTGACAGTTTTCTACCAAACTAATAGACTTTATTATATCAACTTTGTCATGGTAGATTATTATTATGAGTCAACATTTTTAATAGTCTATAATAACCTTATTTAGAATAATAATAGGTGTATTTAGTGTAATAAGTCTAACTTTGCATTTCTCAAGTTTGTAAACTTTGAAGATGTAACTTTTATATTTTTCATTTCTTATCAAGACCAACTTTATATAAAGTTTTAGATGGTCATTTTAAGATGATTTAAACCACTCATAAGTGTTTTCAAGTTACATTCACAAACTATACTTGGATAATCATTTTATTCAAGTTTATGTGAACTTTTGGAAACTACAAAGACACTATATAACCATCACCAAACCCACGGCTCTAGTATTCCTCTTTATACCTCCATTTTAGTCTTGAAAAGCATATGTTTTATCTTGTAGAGTTCCATTATGTTAACCCATGTACAACTTGCTTTCTATAAACAAAACATAAACTTTTAAGAATAAAAATAGGATCAAGAACACTTACAACTAGCACAAGGCTAGGGAAGATAAAAACACTTGATTTTGAAGTAGTTTAGTGTGTTCTTCCAATGTGGTTAAGCTCGAAGCTTGAAACACACAATTAAGGGTTTGGAAGTGGGATGTTTATGGATGAATCTTAGTGATTGAAACTTGAAAATGGATGTGTATGTGTGTGTATACCTACGGCCAAGACAAGGGGAAGAACAAGAGTTTTTAGTTCATGAAATGTTGTAGCTCATCCATTCTTTTATAATCTCCCAAGATCACATAAGGACACAAGATCTATCTTTAGATTTCTCCAATCCCTTAAATCATGGAAAGGGTACTTAAAGATGATCTTAATAGATAGGGGGGGTGTTTGGCCGAAACTTGCTAAGGTTGTAGGTGATTTTATAGTATTTTTCAAGGACACTAAATCTCTACACAAAAATTCCACACATTATGTTATAATATTTCATATATTTGGTTGTACAAAACAATAATCTTATGAGATATGGGGGTGTGTTGGCCGAAATCTACTAAGGATATGGAGGATTTCATAATATCTCACAAGGACACAAAAATCCAATACAATCTTCCTAAATACATGAATATTTAGGAGTACAAAAAAAGATTATGAGCATGTGAATGGCCTTAGGGCCGATCTTGTAGGAAATTTGTGAGGTCTTCAACCCAAAATATCTACTAGCTAGTTTGATTATGATTCAAACATGAAGTTTGGGTTTCGTTCGGGTTCTAATCGGATTTTAATTATGCGTTGTCCGGACATTATAATAGCCTTAAATAACCCTTAAACATAGGCTAGTTTAAGTGTTGGTTGGTTAGTTAGGCTTTCGTTGGGTGAAATTACAAATTATACTTGTACCGGGTGCGGTACGCGCACTTTATTCGTTACCGGGAGATTTGTATTTAGAGTTTTCATTTACGGTTTTGGAGTTCCAAAACACATTATATTTCATGAGTATACCCTTTATTTTATATCCTGGGTGTCCGGGATCATTTTCGTCTATTTAATTTTTACCAGGTAAATCACCAACGTCCGTTCTGGACAAGTTTATTTGCACGCGATTTCGTCGCTCTTCAACATTAAACATGTGCATTCCTATGCATCTTATGGCGAATTTGCTATTCTCTAAGGCATCAGTTAAACAATTAACACGGATTTGCACTTAATTTCGTTAGTTACACATAATTAATTAGTACGGAATTACCTTAATTTTGCCGGTTGTCACATGAACCATTCGGCGCTGAATGATTCAGCATTCAACGCCTTTGTTTCAGCTTCTGAATGGAACGGTTAAGGCTAAACCATTAAGCACTGAACTAGGCTGAACCTTAATGATGCTCTCATACCAATGTGGGAAAATAAAACTAACCATTTAGAGGTCCAACTTAATGATTAAGTGCTTAACCATTCAGACCTCTTAACCATTCAGACATTTTAATGATTCGGCATTTAATCAACCAAGCAGCCCCTTAAACTTTAATAAAACTAATTAAATGAAATGAGAAACCTCTAATAAGAGTGTGGGGCGTGGGGCTTAGAAAATGGCGTGGAAGTGGTGATACCGCCCGGAACACCGCCCCCCAGGGGCTTGAAACATGGCGTGACCCCAAGGGCTTGGAGAATCCCACGGGCGTGAGGCGGATGCACCTTAAATCTAATTGGCTGCTTTTTTTAAGTTATACGCACAAACTTTTCAAAACCCAAGCTCCTCCACTCCCTTTACCTTTTGAAGACTTGATTTGTAGAGCCCACATGTGACACATTGCAACTCATGCCCCCAACCCAAACCCCCCACCCCACAGTATAAAGAGTTAATCACCATATATCAAAAAGTGTTACTAATAATAATTTCCAACAATTTTTCCTATTGATTACATACACCACACAATAAAACAAAGCTTAACAACATCTTTCCAAAATATATAAGGTTGTGACATAGGACAAGGATAAACATGTAGTCATCAAGGTTTATAAGGTTGGATAAATAAAATAAAATGTTATTTGTGGTTTGTAACGATCAGTATTTTAGGTGAAGAAGAACTGTTTGCATCTTTTTTTTTTTTTTTTTGTGGTTGATAGTCGAGACATTACGTATGAATGAAATGATAGAAATGATTGATATGTGATCACTTAGCATGAGACGTATGTATTGAAAGGTTGATACTTGGCATTATGTGCCTAAATTATATGAGCAAGTGTAGATGTGTGATCAAAACTATATGTTTATAATCAAACGGGGTCTACATAATTAATCATTGTGATATGTACGTGCGTTTCATGCACGTTATTTATTTTAACTAGCGTAAGAATTCCGTGAGTGTATAAAAGAAACTAACGCGCCATCTTAATTTGTATCGTGAATTACACCCAAATGTATAGGATCATGACAATATGAGATTGAAGTAGCTTACCACACGATGTTTAGTGATCAAGATTTATTTGGGCGCGACTTATAGATGATAGATAACTTTTGTCATTTTGGTAAACGATTGAAATAGTTTATGATGATATCACAGACGATTTGAGACATTGCATGAGATAAAGTTGAATAATAATTAAAGAATACCTTTTCTATACGAGATGGTTACAATAATTGGCCACACATGTTCGATGTGTGTGGTTTATCAGAAGATAATTGTGCTTTGAGGTTGTTATTTACTGAATTTTCATAGATTTTTGACGATCACTTGTATCGTGAAACTATCGAAAGGTATCATTTAAATACAAATAGTATTACATTGCCAAGTCGTAAAAATGTAATAATGTATAAAAAAGGTTAATGAATATTTAGTTTTATAGATCAAAACATATTCTAATGTTCAGTGGCGAAGCTTGACCCGAAGTTTCGGGGGGTCGGAAGTCACTAGTTTCGGGGGGTCGAAAACCTGTTTCGGAGGGTTGAAACCCTATATTTCCAAAATTTTCTATACGAATACTATATAATCGGAACTTCTGCGCGAAAATTCGGGGGTGGGGGGGTCGGCCGCCCCTCCCCGCCCCAACTAAGCTCCGCCCCTGCTAATGTTAGAAGCCGGCTATTTCATCAAAATTTATCATGTAGTGTTGTAAAATATGAGAACTTCATCATGAATCATCAAGAGCAGCTTGTTGCCCGTCTATCTTCTATTGTTATGTAATTTTCGTATTTTGTTTTAATGAAAGGTTTTAGTCTTTTCTAAAAAAAAAACTATAGAAAAGGCGATATATATTGAGCATCAAATGCTTTTGTACATAGTTTTATTAGTAGTAACTTTGTATAGTTATTGTATGAGATATAAAGAGACGAGACATTTAAACACTACAATATAATTCTATCTACTGCTTTCAAGGGATTATTTTGACGGCATGTTAAGTGTTTTACCGATTCGAAATAATATCGTGTTTTCTCAATATGCATATACACGAATAACATATTATAACACTTTTTAGTTATTAAATTAACAAATAATAAAATTAGTGTCAAGTCCCAAAAGTAATATAAAAAAAGTAATACATGAATAGATAAAAAGAAAAAACACAAATAACCTTATGTATCGAATGCCATCTTCACACGAACACACATCAACAAAGTCATGAAACCCTTTTTATCACCATGACCATCATCATCAACCATCAATCATACATACATACATACATACATACATACATCCCTTACAGCTATATTGCAACAATTTCAAACCTTTTTACACCTCCAATCGATACCCATGATTCCCTACTCTCATTAGCCGCGTGTTGCTTCGACGTAAACTCCACCACCTCTCTTTTACGACTCATATTCTTTCTACTTTTTTCATTAATTCATTTGACTATAACATGTTTCACCACAATTAGAAGCATTATAGACTTAAAAATATTATTAACCAACATTTTTGTGACCGTTCAAACGAATTTTCTACTTCACTTGTTCAACAAGACTCTCAAGTCTCAACCATTTGTCTAAACAATGTCTACTAATCAAAGGTTATAAATATTTAATAGAAATGCACACACGTTTTTTCGGTATGTGGTGACTAGTGAGGGTTGAGGGTAGGTAATTACGTAACATTACTTTTAAAAGTTCGAAGTTCATGTTTTAACGCCACTCTTAATCTTTTGAAATCCAACGTTAACTTAGTCATTAAACAAAGTTTTTCTTTAATGTGGTGCTACGAATGTGATGGATGGAAGAGTTAACGTTGGGCGCTTGCTATATGCCTCCATGTTGCACAATGTTGATCGTGGCCATCCGACGAAGTTAAAAACCTTTCGTTTTTTTTTATAAAAAATGTAGAAGAATTTATATTTTTAAATTAAAGAATAAAAATCAAAGTATTGTATATATTGATGGCTATTTGTACAACTTTTACTTATTTGTTAAATTTACAGGCTTTAAAAAAAATTAAAACTTTTAAATTTTTGTAATTTTATAAATCTGGTACTTACCTAAAATTGGAGCCAAGTTTTTTTTAAATAGTAATACATATTTAAAAAATCAATAGTTTATTCTAATAAACAATTTAGTTGAAAAATATCTAAAAGGTAATGATGAAATGAAAATGAAAGAACGTTCATGAAAGACAGGAATCGAAGAGTAATTAATATTTTTAAATAATGGATTCATTTAAGATGACACTCTATCGCATGTCAAGCAAATAGTTAGATTTTGGGTTTGCTTTTTTTTGTTTTTTTTAACGGAGCAGGAGATAATTTTATTCCACTACAAAAACGAGTACAAAAGTTTCCTAACCAAATGTTAGAAACCGGGATTAAATAAAAGTTACACATAAACGACTCTCGCCAACTAATACACAACTACAGTTTCCAACAAACACTATGAAAAACCAATACCGGATTCCCTTGAGCCAAAATTATTAGAGGATACGCATTTTATTATCTTCGAATATAGTCTCGGACACGCTTCTGACAACATGATCCCATTCATCAAATGTATGTTTATGTGTCCACCAAATTATATGGGGTGAGTGTAAGTGGTTGTGAGTGGAGGAGAGAGAAAATATTTGATGAAAGTATTTTTTCCACTCTAAATATGAAAAACTACTGTTCACCCATATATATTTTTTAATATTTTTGTAAGTAGTTGTGAGTGAGGAGGGAGAGAAAATGTAATGATAAAAATATTAAAGTATTATTATTTTAATTAGGAGAGAGAAGATTTATGGGTGAAGTAGTGATTTTTAGTGTAATTTGATGGATGGGATTTGGTGGAGAGGATGTGAATGCTCTTAGAGCATTCACAACCCACCCATCAAACCTTCCCTCATCTTTAAAATTTAAAAAATCCTACTAAAAACACACTACAACCCATCCACCATTTTATACCCCATCTTTATATTATGAAAATTTGTTATCCTAGCTTTTTTATATATAAAAAGCTACTATTCACCCTTCACCAAATTATTGTGAGTGTATGAAACGAGAAATATAATAAAATATGTGTTTGTGAGTAAGATAAAGATAAAAATGGTGGATGGGATGTGGGATGTTTTTTAAAATGAGAGATAAATTTTAAAAAGTGTGATTTTTAGTTAAATTATAGGGTAAAAAATGGTGGATGGGATGTGAATGCTCTTAGAGCATTCACAACCAATCCACCAAATCCCTTCCATCAAATTACACTAAAAATCACTACTCAACCTTTAAATCTTCTCTCTCATAATTAAAATAATAATACTTTCTCTTACTTTTATCATTATATTTTCTCTCTCCTCACTCACAACCACTTCCAAAATTATTAAAATATTTTTAGGGGTGAACAGTAACTTTTCATATTTAGGGGTAAAAGTGTTTCCACCAAATATTCTTTATATCCTCCACTCACAACCACTTACACTCACCCCATATAATTTGGTGGACACACTCACATAAATTTGGTTCCGGGTTGTGAATGCTCTTAGGTTGAGCAAAGTGGATATTTTGGAAGAGACTACGGGTATCTCACCGCTTCAATCACCCGATCACCCAAGCCACAGAACTCAGTATGTTACATTCTAAGTCGTTTAAAAGTTTTTAAAAGAGTTCAAAATGAGATTTTAGAAAGGATTAGTTAAAACATAGTATTATAAGATTAGGGGATCAAATTAGAAGAAACTTTATGGGAGAACAAAAAAAAAAGTTACATAATAGTTAAACATTAAATAGTTTAACTTTTCTTACATTAATTATCATCTATCTAATTAATTAGTCATTATAACACTTTTCCCACACATTATCAAAATCTTACATATATCAAAATTATCATATGTTTATTCTACACATATCGAGATTATCATACGTTTATCCTATACATATAAAAATTCTTCATACATGTATCCTATACATATCGAAATCATCTCCACTCTAAATAAGGTTTGATTTAAAAGAATATATTTTAAAAATGAATAATGAGTTTCATTTATTTAACTATTTTAGTCAGAGTTACAAGAAAATAATAATCACTTTAACATCCAATACATTTATTAAATGAAAACTTCATATTAGTTAAAATGTGTTTTTTTTTTCATTTAAACTCTTCACTATAATAATATTATTTTAAAGTTCCCTCTATTATTATTATTTTTAAAAGCAAAATTAATTTTTCATGTTGAAATTTCATATTGACTGTATTCACAACAGCTTTATTCATTGTATTTAGAGTTAATATCCAAAATCGTCCATGATGTTTGGTTACTTTTGTCACTTCTGTTCAAAACCCAAACTTTTTACATCTGGGTCCTCAGTTTTAATTTTTTTTTTTTTTTTTTTGCCAATTCCGTCCCTGAAAAAGGTTTGGGTTTTGCTAAATTCGTCCATGATGTTTGGTCACTTTTTGCCATTTTAGTCCACAACTTAAACGTTGTCCAGGGACGATTTTGGCAAGAAAAATAAAACTTAAGGACCAGTTGTAAAATGTTTGGATTTTGGACTGAAGTGGCAAAAGTGACCTAACCTCATGGACGATTTCGGCTATTAACTCTTGTATTTAACTATCTGTTTCCATTTAGTCTTTTAATTTGTGTACCGTAATCTTGCACTTAACATGCATATTTTTTAACGTAGCAAAATATATAAACTTGAGTTTTTCAATTGACAATACTAAATTATTGAAACAAACACAATTAATATGACATAGGGCAAAAAATATCTAATTATCTATATATATTAATATAAACACACTTCAATAGTGTCTTTCTTTTGATATATATATTGGCCACTAACTTTTAGGTTAATTTTATTTCTGCCACTAAACTTTTAGGTTAACTTTATTTATTTTTAATTTGACCACCAAACTTAGGCCAACAAACTTTTAGCTTTTATGATTAAAAACTTGGTCACTAACTTTTAACTTAACTTTATTTTCTTCCCAATTTGACCGCCAAACTTTTAGCTTTTGGATTTCAAACTCTTGACCACCCAACTTTTTTAAATTTGCATTGCGCTTTGGCCAAACTTTTAGTTTTTAGGATTTTAAACTCTTGACCACCAAACTTTTAGCTTTTAGCCGCGAGTATTTTTTTTGAAGCCCACGCGAGAATAACAGTCACTTAATATTATCTTTTTATGTCCACGAAACTCTCCACGCAACAGAATGTTCCCACAGTGACGCGCGATCTTTAACGTCCACCAAACCCTCAACGCAACAGGAGCTCCCGTGACGAAGCGCGGGTAACAGAATCCTAGTTCAAATCAAACTCCAAGTTATTAATCTTATTCACAAATAAACATCAAACAGTTTGACCAACCACAACACAATTTTAAATGCGCTCAACACAACACGACTAGATATATGTGTGTGTGAGTCGTGCTATAGCGGACGGCGCTTTAAAAACGTTTGTACGTCCATTGCATTGGCGGAGGATATTAAGGGCTGAGGGTGCCCGACCCCTACCGTTATTTTACATAGTAGTGTAAATTTACTTGTTTTCGTATGAAAATTTTATACGTATCAAACCAGACCCCACTTTTAAGAGTCACATGATTTTCAGCAC
>JAUTDX010003228.1:12500-32945 GCA_030844895.1 Ambrosia x helenae | reverse complement strand
TTTCTGAACCTCCGGTTGTTGTGAACCGCCGGTCCAATTCCGGTTCGTCTCATATTAATTTTAACTCCGATTCTGATGATGATGATGATGAGTCGCTTCATTTGCACTCTGAGAATTATGGGTCGTCTCGGTTAATAATAATATTAACGACGGTGGTTTTAGTTATTCCGATCAGCAAGATTCTTATACTCCGGCGGCTTATCCTTTATACTCCGGCGGATTATCCTTATCCTCCGGCGGATTATTCTTATCCTCGGCTGGTTTTCCTTACCCTCCTGCTGGATTACCTTATTCTTCAGTGGGTATATACAGTAAATTACATGAGAAAAGAACCCACCACCTCTGTTTTGTATCAACAGAGACCCATGAATTCAGAGCCTATACATTATGGGTGAAGCTTCGTCTTCTTCTTCGTCTTATTATAATAATAATTATTCTAATTATGGTGAGTTTTTGGTGGTTTCTACCGGGCGAGGTCCGGTTATAGAGGCTGAGGGGTTGTGGTTATGGGTATGGGTACGGTACGGGTTCGGGTATGGGTTCGGGTTCGGAAACGAAGGCGCCGCCTCCACCGCCGCCTCCAGCGAGTTCAGGGTGGGATTTTTTTGAATCCGTTTGAGAGTTATGAGAGTTTTTATCCTGCGTATACGACGCCAAGTGTCGATTCGAGGGAAGTGAGGGAAGAAGAAGAGGGGATACCTGATTTAGAAGATGAGGTTATTATGTATCAGCAGGAGGTTGTTAAGGAAGTACATGGGAATCAGAAGTTTGTTGATGATTTGGGGTGGGGGCGATTCGAAGAATAAGGCGGTAGGGGATGAGGGGAATGGGGAAAGAGCGGCTGCGGCTGCGGGTGAGGTGAATTATAGGAGTGTGCCGAATGTGGTGGCGAAAGAAGAGGATCCTTTGGAGTATGAAGTTCATGTGGTGGATAAGGAAGTTGTTGAAGATCAGAAGAAGCCGTTGGTTTATCATAATGATGCTGAAGTTGTGAAGGAAATTCAATCGCAGTTTTATCGCGCTTCAGAGGGTCGTGTGGTGATTTGGCTAAGATTCTTGAGGTTGGGAAAGTTCCGCATAACCGCAAGCTCACAATGCCTATTCAAGGTTCAATTTTTACTGATAAATGCAATAGCTTGCTATTAATACAGTTGTTAAATTAATAAAATGTTTAGTGTATTGACAACAAGTTTGTTTGTTTGGGGACAAAGAAACAAACTTGATGGTTAAGAATCTTTATAATAATGTTTTGTTTAATTGTTTATGCTATCATTTTAGTTCAATTGTCTTATTGCTGACTTTAGTCAACTGTTGGATTTGTCTCGAATAGTTCCATCAAGATGGTTGAACGGGTTTACGCCTTTGTTTAGCACTAGTCTGCCGATCCTGCAAATTTGGACGTGGATGTAGATTTATTAACAAAGTCCAAGAATCTTTCATCCACTCTGCATAAGCTGTATCTTTGGGAGAAGAAATTGTTTGATGAAGTTAAGGTATGTGTTTTATCGCCCGTCTATCAAATAGTTGAATCTAGGCTTATTTAGGATGGATTAAAAATGTTACGTTTGATGTTTTTTTACTTATGGATTCAAGATTACACGCACATTGGTTTTTATGCTTCGTGAGTTCACGAGACTAGTTTTGCCTCTTGGAAAGTTTATTTGCCACTATATTACAAAAAAATGTTAATAAGATGAATTTGAGATTGTTTTAATAACTAGAAATGCATATTAAGAGCATTGTATTCGAGATTGTTTTTTTAAGATTTGTTATGTGTGGGACAGATAGAAGAGAAAATGAGAGTACTTCATGAAGAAAAGAAACGAAGACTTGTACGTTTGGATGAAAAGGGGGCCGAGCCTCACAAAGTTGACGCAACAAGAACTTTAATTAGAAGTCTTTCTACAAAAATCCGAATTGCTATTCAAGTTGTTGATAAGATCGCTCAGAAAATAAACACTTTGCGGGATGAAGAATGTGGCCACAGCTAAATGACTTCATCGAAGGGTATGGTTTTTTTTTTTTGACCTTTCCTATATTTAAATTTAACTTGCAAATTTATCATAATTCTTGACTCCGAATTTGTTCACTAATGATTAGCTTATGTAAGTTACTATGAACCTTCTTTAGCAAAGTCACAATCAGTTAGAATTTGTGAATTACACTTAAGATTTTGGGTCGGGTCACATGTCAAAATCATTGAGGCTGACCCATAACCACTTTTTTTTGGTCCATCTCCTAGTCTTCTCAATATAATGATATTGTGTTAGATATGGTTACAAAAAAGTATATTAATTATAAATGTGTTTGAATAAAGCAATTTAGGGGACTTTCTAGTTTCTACGCATTTTGACTCGTTCCCTTTTTTTATTTCGTGTTTTTCAAGTTGACCCATTTGAGATAAAATATAACCCAAATTGACCCATTTGTAATAAAATTATGCAAATTGTTTGACATTGCAGCCTCTGAAAATTTGCAAAATTTATCTTCAGAAATATCAAAATTGTGCTAAAAATATATGCTTTATTTTGTTAATATCGTATTTATTGCATACTGGTTCCAGATTAACAAGAATGTGGAGATCAATGCTAGAATGTCACCATATTCAGTGTGAGGCAATCGGTGCAGCTAAGCGAATAGACTCAGTTGCATCTCACAAACACTCAAGTGATGCGAGTCTTGACGCTACACTGAAACTTGAACACGAACTGCTCAACTGGGCAATACGGTTCTCATGCTGGTTCGGTGCTCAAAAGGGTTTTGTGAGAGCATTAAACGAATGGCTTCTTAAAAGTCTTATGTACGAGCCTGAAGAAACTGTGGATGGGCCAGTTCCCTACTCACCCGGTCGAATCGGTGCACCAGCTATATTCATAATATGTAACCAATGGGCTCAAGCCATGCAAAGAATCTCTGAAAAAGAAGTGGTGGACTCGATGCGGCATTTTGCAACGACTGTTCTTCAGTTATGGGAACGGGATAAGGGAGAAATGAGACAGCGGATGGTGGTTGATAAAACCCATGACAGAAATTTAGATAAAGAGGACCAGAAGATTCTCAAAGAGTTGCAAATGTTGGATAAAATGATTGTTGTTTCATCTGGAAACGATATGTCGTTAGGACATCATGTCTATCAGAGTGAAACTAGCACAACCGTTAGTCTGCAAACGAGTCTACAACGTGTATTTGAGTCCATGGAACGGTTTACTTCCGCTTCATTGAAAGCTTATGAGGAATTACTGAGACGGATACAAGAAGATAATCTGGCTAGGTAGCATGAGCAACATGCATCAGTAGACTGAAAATGAAACCACAACAGCCTCCAGATTTTGAAACACAACTCAGTAAGAAATTGCCGGATTTTGGGGCTCGATGACTGGGTCCTGCTGTGAGGAGACAAGGCGAGAGCTGATTGGTTGATCGGAAGCATAATTCAGTATGTAGATGTCGCAGACTCGTGGTTTTAAAAGTGCAGGTTGTTAGTATAGAGAAATGTTGTTACATAAGTTATATGAAAGATTGATGTGTGTTGGCAGGTAGTAGTTATATTTGTTCCTAGAGCATCTTATGTTAGAAGAAAAATGAATTAATTTTTTTATTGCTGATCTAAGAAGTAAGAACCACCATTTGATAAAGATCCATCTAGGATTGACGCATTGTTGTTGGGCTCGGACTAAATGTCTTAATTAAGCTCAAACTATGCCTGGTAAAATGAGTAGACACGAACTAGACTAGAATCATTCTCAACGAGTCCACAAGGAGTGATCTCATTTTTTCATCGGGTCCACAAGGAGTGATCTCATTTTTTCAACGGGTCCACAAGGAGTTATCTCATTTTTTCATCGGGTCCGGGTAGAGATCAAAGATCTTGAGTGACCGATCTGGGCAGTATCGAGAATCATTCTCAACGAGTCCACAAGGAATGATTATGGTAAAACGGGTGGGCATAATGTTCTGTGATCCGGAATACGGTAGGTTCCTTATTAAAGCGAAAACAAGATTGATAATCAGAATCTATATCTTATAGGTTCTATATATACGTAATTAGTTAGTTGTTAAACTTATGTGTAGGTGATTAGCATATGTGTACTTGTTGATATTATTTTAGATAAAACATGATAGAAACAGAAGGATGAAAACAAATATATATAGAGAAACTGGGATTCTTAATCCAGAAATAGATTGAATGGATGTAGACATGTTATAGATGGATCGAGTTCCCGTTTAGGGGTGTACGGTGATGATAGCGTTATGTTATGATATTATGTCAACTAAGCATTGGCGGACCCAGAAATTTTTTTCATGGGGTGCGGAATCATAGATCTTATATAGGTCGTTTATCCATCAGGTGACCCGGGTCGGTTCGGGACGGGTTCGGTCGACTCGTATACTAAAAATAATAATACTACAATTATATAATCAACTAAAGGAAACCAAAAGCCCAAAATTAATTTGAACGTCATTACATAAGCAAAACACACGGTCCGATTTTATACTATACTTTTACCATCCCTTATACGTATCATACCAAGTTTCTTTAAATCGTCTTAACTCAACACCAAACATTGATTGTGGAATTTCTATACCTCGTGGTTGATATGGTCCTATAAGTATGTATGCCCTTCTGATTTCGTCTCGCTGAGTAACGTTATATGACGAAATCGGTTTCCTATCGGCTAGATTCGTAGGAAGATTATCCAAGTCAACGAATTCGGGAGTTTTTGAAGATGATTCTCTACTTTTCCTTCTAAGAAAACCGTTCCATGATAATATTGCTCATCTAAAACATAACCAAAGTTACACTATAAAAACCCAAAACAAAAGCAAAATTACAAAATAAAAACCCATAATAATATTGCTTATCTAGTCATCTAATAATATTCACAAAATCACATTTACCTAATTACCTTTTGGAGTTTTGTTGGATTTGTTCAATTGTTTGTGAATTGTGACGTATCAACGTCATAGGTTCCTCTTCTTTGTTTAGTGATCGCCGATCAGAAGCAGGGAGGGAGGGAGACGAACAACTTTTTTTTTGTGTTTCTTTGTTTAGCGCTCTTCTGGCTTTGGGTTTATTTTTGTATATTTTTTTTTTCATTTTAATCAATATTAAAACACATATCGGCTTATTATAAACTTTGGGCTTGGGCTCATTCTTGATATTGGGATACTAACTAATAAAATGGACTAATTCTTAACATATCATTTTATTTTTTTTCTTGAGGTCGGTTTCAAAAGTCCAAGGGGTGCGACTGAAAAATTTCATGGGGTGCGGACGGGATTAACGCGCGTATATAACACTAAATTTTTTTTTTCAAGGTGGACGCCCGCACCCTTTAGACTTGGTGTAGGTCCGCCCATGCAACTAAGACCCTCTCTAATGACCTCTATTAATACACCCACAAGGAACTCTATTCTCATAGCACATCGAATATTTACCAAAATTTAATGAATATGGGTAATATGTCAACATTAATTTATATATAAATGATAATGATGGTCATATATAAATATAAATACACACATAGGAGAAGAATAAATTGAAAACCCCATTGAGTTAAGAAAACCCGTGAAAACTTATGTTACAAAACTTTTTTTTATTTTGAAAAAATTACATATTGTAACAAACATGTTTTTAAGCGTTTTGAGTTAAAAAAAAAAACAAAACAAAAAAAAAACCGTCAATTAGTTTTTTTTTTGTGAAATGATTTCAGGTAGGAGTGGATAACATATATAGATGGGTTATGTTACATACTTACATGCATGCAACTTACTAAATTACGTAAACACTAGTGGGGTGCTCACACGTTGCTGCAGGACAACATATATTGGAGCACATATTGAAAGTTTGGTGATTCTTTTATAAAAAAAATATTATCGTATTGAATGAAACAGTCCGAAAACTTAATTACTTTTGGATAAGAAAACTAATAATGTAAGACACTTTGGATATTAAAAACTTTACGCACTTAGATAAACACTTTGAAGTAACACCATCATAGATTTGAACATGCAAATAATTTCGAAATTAAATATCACACTAATGTTCTATAAATTTTGTTGTTCCTCTTGACATCATGTCATAAACTACCACAAATAATAACAAATCATGCAATCTTTTGAGAATAGAGATAATCCTTCTCAAATCTTAACAAACCAAAACATATTTTAAAATGCTACTATTAAACCTGGGAGGCCATTACATTCGGTTTAGTCACAAGTTCTAAAATCATCCAAGTTTAAGTATCAGGTTTAGCTAGCTCACTCGGGATCTCTCAAGTTTTAATATATTAGCAAGATGACCATAAACATCAAAAAATAGTAAAATACTAATCTCGAATCAATCAAACACCACTTGTCATATATTCATAATGACGAATGACTTGACTTCGATATCATATATTCATATACAAACTTGAACTTATGGGCTATGGCATTTAGGGCTGTTCAAATCGCTCGCCGCTCGTGGCTCGCTCGTCGCTCGTTCGGAAAATGCTCGCTCGGTCTTCCGCTCGGTTGTATATGAGCCGATTGGCTCGGTTCGGTTTGTAAATGAGCCAAGCACGAGCAAAGGTACGCTCGGCTCGGTTCGGCTCGAATAAATTTTTATTTATTTAATAATGGATATACACACAATTTATAGATAAAGTTATGGCTTTTTGTATAACATTATATTGGATTTGGCTCAATATATGCAAACCAAATATAACTAGCCCACTTAAATCAATATAAATTTAACACTAGATTTAATAGTAAAACAATAAGTCATGATGTGACAGTCTTGACTTCTTTATGTTATTAGCCGTTCATCGCTAATTGTTGCTTGATATCACACCTACGTCACAATGCAACAACTGTTCTCTGACGTATGCTCATCACGTCACAAGCCTCAATCTAAGCCTCATCATTGGACACTAGGATCTCAATATTAGTGTTATCATCGGACATTTTGACCTTAGTTGTCACTCGACAATGAAAAAATCGAAGGAGACATCGCAATTTTATGATCGTCCATATTACTCTCCGCTCGATTCCCGCTCGGCGCTCGCTTGGAAAATTTACGTTCGAAGAATGCTCGTTCGGTTTTACGCTTGATTGTAAACGAGCCGCTCCGCTCGGATCGGTTTGTAAACGAGCCAAGCACGAGCAAAGCTCCGCTCGGATCGGCTCGGCTCGTGAACACCCCTAATGGCATTACACATTTAACTCATAACTGATTCAAATTGCAGGAAGATCAACAATCATCGAAGTTGTGCTCGGGTAATCAGAAGTTGATATAATTAAGAAATTAGGTGATTCGCAAAGAGCATGAGCTCTTACCTCAACCCATGCGCGGAAACAAACGAAAGAAATATAGTGGTTGCGGTGGCTATCCACCAGCGGCTGGTCGTATTCAACGAAATCAAGAGTTATGCGATGGTGCGGTTCGAGTGGAACAACGTTGGTCCTGCCAGAATGCTACGGCTTCGTAATCGAGGCTGGTAATGACATGAAGAAACACTGCAGCGACGATTGTAGTTTGTACCAGCTGCGGGGGCTTTTAGTCTTACCGTTATTGGCGCAAGTTAGAATAGGAGATTAAATTAAGTGGCCATGAAGGAAGGTTTATTGAGGTCACAAACGTTTATAATGCTTTAATGGCAATCCATAAAGCTTCCATAGGTTACTTCGAAACGCTTCAAATTTTAAAATAGGTGAGTGGAAGGCTTGAACGGAATCGTTATGGATTAGTGAAAAGTGTTCGACTATTAAAAGTGAAACTCTAAATAATTATTCTTGAATGGATCATGCTTATTAGCGAAATAAAATAGTTGTATCAAAATAGTTCAATGCATATTTAAGTTACAACATTAGAAAAGAACAACAACAATAATAATAAAACTTATTTTATTTACTATATTATTATCTTACATATTATGTAATAGAAGTCAAATACGGGAGAGTTAAGAAATATAAGTTTATGGTTTGATTTAATGGAAGTTAACATAATTTATAAGTTTATTGTATTCCATAAAGGTGTTCATAAACTTGCCTTGAAAAAAGCATGATGCAACATCAAGTCCCAATTTTAGAACTGGTTAAAAAGAAAATATGCAATAATCGCTAAAAGCATCCACTTTGCACACCATAAAGAAATCAAGATGATTTGTCAAAATTACAACTTTCTATGAATGGTTAATACATGAAAATGAAGAACTGAGTATGAACATAACCTGGGTATTGTGACCAACTTTAGCTTTCTCGTGAAGCTTAACCTATACTCATTTATCAAGAATGAGAACTTAAATACACAAAAACCAACATTTAACCATTTCATTCAATATCACAAAAATAATGTACAAGTTGATTTTGCAAATAGAGGTAGTATTGGAAGAATTTTCATGACATTTTGGGTGTGAAGCAAGGAACTCTTTATATGCCATCTTAAAAATCATATGAAATTACTATTGTAGCCACCTTTGGCTCTTTATAATGTAGTATAGATAACATATAGGAAAAATTACAAAATTCGTCCTTTAAGTTTACCTCGTTTTTCAATGGATACCCTTTGGCGTTTCAGATGATGAGATTAATCCGTAATGAGTTAAAATGTTATATCCACTGTCCTTTAGTACTAACCAGGTTAGTTTTTAACGTTAAATCTAATCACTTGAGAGACATGTGAGGGCATAACAGTTATTTCACCCCCCAAATCAGTCCCTTCTATAAAACCCTTCAAAATATCATACATCAACATTTTCATCCTTCAAGTTCGACGATCATCTTCTTCAAAATATCAGACACAATCAACAATGAAAGTCGATGATGGCTGGGATGATGGATGGACTATACGAGAACCAACACATATTGTTGATGCCGATGATCTATAGTATAAGTTTAGCCCTAATTTGTTCTGATTTTGTTGTTTTAATGTAGTATGTTTTTAAAATTTCAATTTTTTTTAAATTTTGCAGTTGGTATTCCCAGTGTGTTCACCATAAAGCTTCATCATGGTATGCCTAGTATTACTTTTTCCAAAATCCTGGAAAAAAATTTAGATGACGGTATTGAAGACCTAAGTTGTGATCAAGATGTTTTGAGGTTAGCTCAACATGTGGCAGTGCATAAGATAATCTATGTTTTTACTTAACATGGTTTAGAGAACATAAAGCAAATTTTATTGACACCAACTAAACCTAGGAGGACTGCCACCATTGAAGAAATTGATGAACCTGGACCCTATGCACTAGTCCCTGCTAAGCTAAACGTAGTCAAAAACTTAAACTTCACTGGATTAGGCAAATGTGTGGAGTCTAGTGGGGCTGGGGCTAATCAAAACTGTGATGGGGGAGATTCTAGTGTGGTTGGGAAGGGTAGTGTAACTCCATTAGAGGTTAATGATGACATGTTTTTGTATGATAATGGACCATTGCAAAATGAGGAGGATATAGGTAGTGCAACACAGTCCAATGAAGAGGATATAGGTAGTCCAAGACAGTCCAATGGGGAGGATATAGGTAGTCCAAGACAGTCCAATGAAGACAATGGTTTTATGACAAATGATAAGGGGGACAGTGATTGTGATTTTATAGTAGATGAAAACAATTGTTTGACTGGCCATGAAGTGGATATGAGTGACTATAGGATGCATGTTGACCTTGATGTTGAAGAAGAATAGGTAATCAAAAGCATGGTTTAGAGTTCAATGATGATGAAGTGTTGCAGAATGATGCTTTCCCAAATGGATTAGAGTCTGATGAGAATGAAACTAATGCTAGGAGAAGATACCTAAATAAAATTAGAAAAGCAAATCGGAATAGAGATGAGAACAGAGTAGTTTTTATGTATCCAAAGTATTTGGAACTAAGGAAAAAGCAAAAAAGTTGATTAAAACTCATTCAGTTGAGACAAGAAGGCAAATAGTTATTGTGAAAGATGGTAAGCAAAGGGTTAGGGCAGTGTGTCATGGTACCTTACCAGAATTTGATGTTGATGATTATGGAGTTCATGTTGCAAGTCAACCAAAACATGTGGGGGCTGCTGGGAAAAAGTTAAGATCTACAACACCTGCTGTGGAAAAATCAAAAGACAAGGGGCCAATGTGAACAAGGGTAAAGTTAGGGGACCTCCTATAAACAAGGGTAAAGTTAGTGGAGAATCCAATGTAAATGTTGGTGGCAGGGGTAACAAAACAAACCCTTCTGAATACCAATGTCCATGGGCAATTTTGGTATCTAAAGTTACCAATCAAGAAAGTTGGGAGGTGAGGACATTAATTGAAGACCATAAATGTGTTCAGATAAGGAAGATTACAGCATGTACATCTACTTTCCTTTCTCAACAAATGATGGATCTGATTGAAGAAAACCATGATATTCCAGTGAAAGCTGTTCAAGAACAGTTTCAAAGGAAATATGAGCTTGGAATATCAAGGATGAAAGCATACAGAGCTAAGACTAAAGCTAAGAAAATGATGGAAGGTGATTACATATTACAATATGCTTTATTGAGGGATTATGTCTTGGAATTGCAGGATAAAAATCCAGAGCTTGTGCTTGCAGAGCTTGGGATTATGGCTGACAAGACTTGTGCTTGCAGAGCTTGGGAAATAACAGGTATGTATAGGTTGTTCAATTCAAATTTTGTTACTTTCATTCATTATGTTTAAATTTTGTTACTTTAATGGATAGGAATGCCCTGCAGACATGCAGTGGCTGCAATTTGGTTCAAAGCTAGTAATGGAGGTAGAGTTGGGGCATTGGAGAGTTGGGTTAATCCAGTGTATACCATGGATAGGTGGAGGCATGTTTATTCCTTTAAGATTAACCCAATCAATGGCATAGCATTATGGCCTAAGTGTCAAGTTCCTACAACTTTAACACCACCAAATCATCACACACAAGTTGGAAGACCAAAGAAGGTTAGAAAGAGATCAGCATTTAAAAATGATGATCTAATATCAGGGGGCAGGCTGTCTAAGAAAAACACCTAAGCGAAATGTGGCAAGTGTGGGAATATTGGACACAACCAGAGAACTTGCAAGGGACAGAGTCAACAGGTTCAAGGTAGTCAGGCTAAGTCTGGAAAGAAGGGAAAAAAGAAGAATAGCAACAAGGGTAACACTGAAAAGGTTCAAGGTAGCAAGGCTTAGGATGTGTCATCTACTGTTTATGTTTGTTATGTTAGTTGAACATGTCTTTTGGGAACATATGTTATGTTTATGTCTGTTGAACATGTAGTTTATGCAGTTTATGTACTTAATTCAGCTATAAATTTTGCAATTTTGGTTTATGGGTTATGTGCAGTTGTTTATTACAATTTATTTAGGTTATTATGGGTTTACAGTTTGTTAAATGGGTCAATTTGGGGTGAACAATGGTTACAGTTTGTTAAATGGGTCAATTTGGGTGAACAATCTTGTATGTTGTTTATTATAGTTTTTGAACATTCAATATGCACATTGTAAATGGGTCCATTTGGGTTATTATTGGTTACAGTTTGTTAAATGGGTTCTTACAGTTTATATAATTTGTTAAATGGGTCAATTTGGGTGAACATTCAATATGCACATTGCAAATGGGTCAATTTGGGTGAACATTCAGGCTTGTTTGTACAAATTTAGATCACATGCCAAAAGGTGCATTATAAGCACTTTCATTATCATTAACCACTTCTTACAAGGTCCTAACAGGTGCATTATATGCACTTTATTACATGGTACATACCCATTAACAGTTCAACTAAGAATATAATATTATACACACCAAGAAACCTAACCAACTACAAATCAACACCCTTTTCCATTTGCTTCCTTGACCTTTCAAAGCTTTGACCTAGTCTTCAAGCTGGCCGTTTGCAACTACAAGGTGGTCATTATACACTTCAAGGTTGTTATTGGCTTTTAACAGACCTGGTATGATGTTTGTACACCTTTGGTACTTCAATTGATCACACCATCCAATAAATCCACATCGTGATAGCTAATTTGACAGAAACAAATCCATCAGATGCAACATTTTGTAATCAAATTCAAAAACTTGAGTGTAAATTACCTGGTCAGGACAAGCATAAAACTGTCGACCTCGGTTCCTACTTGTCCACAATGTACGTACAATTGCTGGTTTTCCACAATGGCAGTATACAGGCTCCATGATCGTCTGAACAATTTGCCCTAATTTGGGTTTCTTGAAGAACCCTAGATCATCTTATCAAACTGCCCTAATTTGTCTGGTTTTAAAGGTGAATGATGAAGAGGGATAGATGAAGTGACTGTTATGCCCTCACATGTCTCTCACGTGATCAGATTTAACGTTAAAAACTAACTTGGTTAGTACTAAAGGACAATGGGTGTAACATTTTAACTCGTTAAAATCTCATCATTTGAAACGCCAAAGGGTATCCATTGAAAAATGAGGTAAACTTAAAGTACGAATTTTGTAATACTAGCATCTAATGGTCAAATGCAAGCAAATTTTTTTTAAAATGAACTTCATAACACCAAGACAAACCCTGTTATGAGAAAAAAAAGTCGTCAAAATACAAGAATCAAATTGCATCAACTCGAAACCACATCACTTATTCCAAACTATAAAATTACACTTGTGACTTTTGTACCACAAAAATCCAAAGGATTTCACATCCGTTATGATCTCCTAATGGTCAAATACAGGCATTTTTAAAAAAAAAGTGAACTTCATTAACACCAAGCCAAACCCTGCTATGAGAAAAAGAAAAGACGTCAAAATACAAGAATCAAATTACGTCAACTAGAAACTACACCACTTATTCTAAACTATAAAATTACACTTGTGACTTTTGTACCACAGAAATCCCAAGGATTTCACATCCGCTATGATCTCCGCAACCTTGATCTTCTTATTAGAGAAAATCCACTCCCTTCTGGCTTTCCAAATCCTCCAACAAGCAGTGATGATTAACCCATGAAAAACCTCTCCCCTACTCCGCGTAAATGAAAAAAAAAACAATTTTGTTGTAGTTTCATATAACGTAAATGAAATAAAAATAAAACATGGTAATAGATAAAGTTTCACAAGTACCTAATAGATTCCGCCTCTTCGATTCTTGAAAATTTGAAATCGAGCCATTACGTTATTTTCTTTTACTTTATCAAAAGTTTCTCTTGCGACCACACAAGACCAGATGTTACTCGACATCCAGAAGACCTTCGATGAGCTCCGCAGTTTCGGAGCCTATATCGATGGTTCTTACGAAGCTAGGGAGCCTTCGATGATCCTATATCTGGAACATGCCAAGGAGTTAATGAGAAGTTTCGATTACTGTAAGGTCAACCACATCAAGCGTAGCCAAAACAAACCAGCAGATGCGCTGAGCAAGATGGCCTCCACAGTGTTTGAGCATATGGGTAAGGAGGTCTGTGTCGAGGTATTGAATCATCCATCCGTACCCCAAAGGCAAGTTAACATAGTCCAAACGGGAAAAACTTCGTGGATGACTCCAATCAAGGCTTACTTAACTTCTGGCATTCCTCCAAACAATAAGGCCGAGGCCCACAAACTCAAGAACAAGGCATTACATTACCAAGTAGTGGATGGCATCCTGTATCGACGCTCGTACCTCGGACCATTGTTGCGCTGCGTAGATTCCGTAGAGGCCACGTACCTAATCTAGGACATACACGAGCGTACCTATGGGCTTCACGCAGGCCCGAGAATGGTGGTAGCCAAGTTAATGAATGCAGGCTATTACTGGCCTAGTATGCATGTGGACGCGGTGTCAGAACTGCGGAAGTGCGACGCCTGTCAGAGGCACGCACCCGGAACCCTCAAGCCGAAAAAATAATCTGGTACCGGTAACAGCTGTAAGTAACAACGGTACGTAGTTTGCAGACCAACACTTACAGTAATGGCTCGTGTCCATGGATATTAAGCAAGTCTTCACCTCCGTTGCGCATCCGCAAGGAAATGGGCAAGTTGAAAGGGCAAACAGAAGCATTGCGGAGGGAATCAAAGTTAGGCTAGGAACAAAACGTACTGGTTGGGTAGACAAGCTCCCCATGTTCTATGGGCCCATCACACATTGTCCAAGACCAGCAACGGAGAAACGCCGTTCAGCCTAACATATCGCACGGAAGCAGTAATACCCGCAGAACTGGGATGCCCATCCCCAAAGGTATTGATGACACAGTCCGTCGACAATGACAAAGAACTGCGCTTGAATTTGGATTTATTGGAAGAATGGCGCGAAATTGCCTCTATTTGAGAAGCTAACTATACGAGGAAATTGGAAAATATTACAATGCGCGGGTCAAAGCAAGTAACTTCCGCGTAGGGACTATATTTTCCGAAGTTATGAAGCGTCAAACGCAGAGAAATCCGGAAACTAGTACCAAACTGGGAAGGCCCATACAAGATTCAAGAGGTGCCCGAGAAAGGCGCATACGCTCCAGAACGCTTGGACGGAACGCCCATACCGCGTACCTGGAACGCAGCGTAACTACGCACGTGCTACATTTAAGTTTTTACATTTTTCTTACTTTTGTAATAAAGGCTTTAAAGCCCATCATAATTTCTTTTAGTGAAGTCTGTTGCTATCTAATGCGTACGCTAGTCCATTCATAAAAGAACAGAAGGAAGAAATAATAATAACAAGCAAGTAAAGGAGTTTTATACATTTATAAGAATTCATTTACATATGTCATTCACATCAGCTACACAAAATAGATCAAACCAAAATCTGCATGGCATTCACCTATACTACCATGCGAAGCAACAATAATTATTATATTCTATCATACTGTGGCTTTGAAGCATGTTCCCACTTTCCATTTACTCGACGCATCACAAGTTTGGGAGTTTTGGGAATATTACCAAGTTCAGAAAGCTTCTTCATCTTCAATGGTAGTCCATCCGACGTTCCCTGGTCATCTAGATCAACGGCTCTCATGTCTTCTTGAGCCAAAGGATACCCACAATAATCAGCCAAGCGATCGAAAGCATCAAGTGGCATCCCAACTCTGAGTGGTTGAGTTGCCAAGCTTTTCAACCCTTCAAGGGCTACTTTCTCGAATTATCAGGGTGAAACGCTTTGGAGGAAGATTCCAACATTATTCAGAGGAAAGGAGTTAATGGAAATCATATGGTCCTAATGTTGATTAAGTTAGCTATTTATAGGAAAAAGAGTACAACCTATTAATTACCCATTAATGGAAAGCATTCCATCAGCTAGCTATGACAGATGTCACATCACATAGCTGATAGGAGCCGCCATATCCATCTCGTCAACAGTGCAAAGTTTCAGTACGTGCCTGACACATGACGACTAATGACGTCACCGCATGGCATGGAGTCATTACACATCGCACAAGACACAAGAAAAGCATAACAAAAATTGCATAAATCTAAACACTGTCAGCAGTACATAAATATTAATAAGGTTGTTTGATTACACAAAGAAAGCTAAGAATAATCAGTAACGTCCAATTAATGATTAAAATCATCAGCATTGGACGCCTCCACATGAGCACCATCTACCGCGCCAGTGGAGGAAGATCCACCGGCCCCGCGGGCTAAGGCAGCCTGACCAACCTCTTCTTCTCAACGGGCTTTCTCTTCCATCTTCGCACCAAGCCGATCAGATTCCTCAAAGTACGCGTGCAGCTCCCCCACATGATCATCAGTTTTGAGGCACTCGCTCACCAAGTCAAACACGTCACACGTCAACACTTCAAACTCTTCCTAGGCCTCGCGCATTTCGGCTTCTACGGTTTGCGGTAGTGCACTTCTTCCTCAAGCTTCTTTTCCGCAGCATGATGGTAGAACCCCTCATTAAATCCCAATTGCATACTAGTCTTCATGGAAGAACTGCCAATCTTAGCAATGGCATCGCCAAATTTGGGCTCATTCCAAATACGCTTGAAAATGTGCAAAAGCCCATAACACTTGAGCATAACGCAACATAATAAAGGCATACGACATAACAAAGTACTTGCCCCTTCGATACCAGAAAGCATCATCTAGTTAACTCGCTCCCGAGCAGCAAATGCAGCAGTTGAAGCATCCTGGTATGCTGCGGTTGTTTGTTGCAACTCCGCTTCAAGACTAGCGGGCGACGACTCCAACACAACTTTTTCTTCCGCCAAACTGCTCTTCTCCTTGCTCAATGAGCTCACCTCCATCTCCAACTCCGACACCCTGGCAGTGGATTTCAATAAGTCTTGATGCTGCTGGTTGAGCTTCACTATTGTCTTGGCCAACTCCGCTTCCTTGGCATCAAGGGTCTTTCGCTGTGTGTCGGCCTCCTGGGTCAAGCGGTTAACGTTGCCCTTTAGTTTCTCAATGTGCCCACAGCAACGTTCCAAATCAGTGTTAGTCCGTTGGCAAGACTCCTTCCAGCGCTGCGAGGCCTGCGCTTTCTCAACCTTTAGTTTCTTCAGCTCCTCTTCCGCAGCGCGGGCCCGCTGCTTGTACTGATCCAGCTCTGCCTTAATGCTCACTCGAGAATTCTGGAACTCCTCTTCCCTGTGCGTAAGAGATGCTTGAGAATCTCTTATGTTCTCCCACGCATGAATAAAGTCATTTCATGGCGGATTAGGGAGCCAAGAGCTGCTACTTGCAACGCACGTTCATACTCATGTCCGTGAACAGCGTACGACGGTCCAAACTGTCTTGGTAATCACGCTCACTCGAAGGAACAACATAATTTACGAACTCTTCTGCAAAAAGAGGGTTGGTGAACCTGGTAGGTTCCATGATGTCCCATCTTGGCTGGTAGGGTCAGGTAGGGTCATATTCACGAGCAACGATCCTACCTTTCCCACTCCTGGGTGACCCTGACCCGCGGGAGTCCTTGGACATTTCGGATAACGGTTGAGTGGGAGGAGTAATAGACTCATTTGGCACCTTTTTCGGATCATTGGCACTCACATCAAGGATGTCAGGTACC
This sequence comes from Ambrosia x helenae, assembly GCA_030844895.1. NCBI lineage: Eukaryota > Viridiplantae > Streptophyta > Magnoliopsida > Asterales > Asteraceae > Ambrosia > Ambrosia x helenae. The sequence goes on along the minus strand of JAUTDX010003228.1, from coordinate 16,043 downwards.
ACATCCGTCGAATGTTGGACCCGTCCATCAGGCTTAGACGGGGCAATGAAATATTCATCCTTATCTGCGTCTGCATGCCTTGGCCGCGGGGTCTTGACAGTATTTTCTTCAACAGGCTTCACGGGGGATGTTTGACCAACTTTCTTCTTCCCCTTTGCCTTTTCTTCCTCTTGCTGACGTTTTCTGGCTACCGCATCAGCCAGCTCTTTTTCAACTCGAGACGCCTCTTCCTCAGACTGATGATCCCCCGTGGCTAACTCCTCAACGTTTAGAGGATCCTTGGCAGATGAGGGCGCCATTTATGAAGTACCCACTGCGCAAAAAGGAAGACAGGTTACATTTACAAATATTATTAGAAAAATGGGGGCACCACAACGGATTTCATTAACTCACCAGGAGCGATCTTGATACTTTTTGAGAAGATATGAATCCACAAAGGAGGAGGCTTCATGGTTACTCTGATCTTGGGCCTCTTGGTGACGCCTTGTGGGGGCGCCACGTTGACAGGAACAGTAGGGTCATGCTTCGTTACATCAACAGGGCCGGATTCACTCGTTTGTCTAGGAATTTCTACCTGAGTCCGTGCCAATTCATCCATGCGCTGCTGAAACATTTCAGTAGATACCTTCTCAACGCTCGGGTCCGGAGACTGTTTCTTACGACGCTTATGCTCAAGCTCTTCATCAGACTCCGTAGCTTCAACGTCATCAAGTGGAACGGAGGACGAAGCAGCACTCTTGGTTTGCTTTGATCGCTTTATCTGCTTCTTCGGACTAGCACCTGAGGACAAGGGTCAGAACAAGCCAACACGACAAGACAAAGAAATATTAACCATTCACAGGGAAACACATTAATCACCTATGCAAGCTTGCTTACGACCTTGGGAGTTCGCCTCCAAATCGATTACTACCTTCTTGCGGGGCTCAACGCCCGCACCTGCCAAGAAGGGTGCGTCAGGTAAGTACGCCAAAACGTAGACAACTGCGCACCGTTCGAGCGCAGAAGGTGTTCATAGTGCCAAAATACAAAAAAGAGGTTATCATAATTAGCTCTAACTTGTTTGACGAAAATGTGGAGGGGGATTCACGAACTGAGGAGTCAAAAAATTTACAAGCAGCCTGTGCGCCAGTGGTTGCGCACCAACAGGGGTGGACATATACATGACCTTCGCCGCTCCCCTTTGCGCGGACAGATTGAACTTCTTCATATCTGCCACGTGTAATCAAAGGCTCAATTCAAGTCAAAATACATTACTGTCAAAAATAACGAAGTACAACACATACCTTCCGAGGGAAAGCACGGATCATACCCAGGAGGGACCCCCAATTGACTCAAGCCAAGCATCACCAACACCCCCTCAGGACATCGATGCATTGACAGCGGAGTAGCATGCGCACAAAGCGTCTTATACCAATCCTGTTGTTTGTAGTCAGCCATGGGTGGAAACTCAACAATCTTTTCTTTCACACTCACCGCCATCCACTGCAAAGGCGCAAGAATAACTTTGCGGTTCACGAAGAAGAACTTTTCTTTCCAGTCGTACCAGTTGCGTAACCTTCCGAAGGGCGCCCAAACTGTACCACCCACTACCGCCACGGGCCTCTTCCAGAACGTAAAAAACATTAAGGCACGACACGTTGCTTCAAAATGGATTATGCGAAGAAGCCCAAACGAACTCATCTGCGTCGGGTGAACACCATAAGTCAGGAGGGTGTTCACCATAAACTGGGTGGTAGGCAGCCTAAAACAACATTTGGTGAAAAACGCCTTATACAAGGCTGTTTTACCTCCTAGGGCTTCTAAGGCAGTTTTGCCCTCAGCCGGCAACTCAGGGTCCCAAGCTTCCTCAATACCATAATGATCGAGGAATGTAGAGAATGACCCAGCCTCCCACATGATCGTGGTGGTGTCGATTCCTTTTATCCATACTTCTTCTTTTGGTTGCTCTGAAGTAACTGGTGATTCTTGAGCCATATCGTACAGAGAATGAGTGGAATTGGAAGATAAAGAAAGAGTGGATTTAAAGAACCGTTGGGAAGAGGGAAGAGAATGATCGGAAGAAGTGGGAAGAATTTGATTTGAAAAACATATATAGGGTGTGCAATTAGTGCTGCTAACGTCAGGCTACGTGGTGGTGGGCGACTTTTCGGACACTCTGCCAGTGAACATGCGCCACGTGTCTCACGACAGCCGAGAGGACGGCGCACACGCGATACCGACTCACGCGCCTAACAAGCATCAGGAAACGTGTCTGATGTGACGCTGACCGTCACTGTGCACATCCCATCCATCCTGACAGCACGTCTCCACCTTTTCATCTTCTCTAGGAGACAGACAACTGGCAGGCATTCACCGTCAACGTGTCATATGCGCTGCGAAAGAATGACGTAAACCGGCTAATTCCGTTATCCGCATTGCGCATTCACAAATACGAACACCCTCCAGTTCCGCGTAATTGTACCCGCATTAATCTTTCCGCATCAAAGTCTCCATTTCACTGCCATAACTATAGATACATCATGGACAAAGAGGATGAGCTATCATCCAATCATCACCTATTTGAGTCCAGCATCCCTACTCTGTCATCATAAACTCAGACACAGCAGACACACTGGACTGGGGGGACTTGATGGGATTGGGTACTAAACCACTACTTGGTTAAGCCCAACCCGAGTCCTAACTTGCGCAGAGCATGGATACTGCGCAATCATCACCCAGTTGCGCAAGCAACAGAATGTCATCCACTCTCCTACAATCATGGGCAAGCTCGCACGCAGGATGGTAAAAGCGATATCCGTTCCTTTATTTCCTTAATTATCGCCCTCTTTAACTACTTTACCAATATAGCCTAAGGTAGTGGAGACCACCCTAATCGAGCCTTGGCCCATCACGATTAGGGTTTTGGGTGATGGTGACATATGTCAAGCTCTATAAAAGGGAGAACATCCCTAATAGAGAGGACACTTTTTGCTAACCCTAAAAACTATCATAGATAGTATCCCCATTCACCCTAGTTTTTGTTAGAAACAACTACACACGTAGTCGTCTCCCTACCCAAAGTAGTATCTTGCTTGCATGAACTCTAGTGCCGTAAAGCTATCAGTGAAGGATAATTCTTGTGGAATTATAGTCTTGTCATCTTTTATCGGAGATAACGCTATTTGTTTCTTCAGTCGGGAACTTATTTTTGTTTAAGAATACGCACTTGTGTTTAATTTTTATTGACATTATATAAATGTTGTTGAAAACAAAGTTGTATTTAAGAACAATTTTCTTTATATTGTAAGCTATAACGAAAACTAGTGTTGTACCGGTGTCTTGACGAACCAGACAACATCAGTATGGGTATTGGCATTGGTTTTTGCTTTTTTTAATTTTCTTTTTATTTATTTATAACAAGATTGTTTTTTTTTTGTTACATTTGTTTAATGCAAAGTTTGGGATATTACCATATTTTTTAATCATATTTCTTTACTTATTGTCGCGGTGACAGAACCCAAAGGAAAATTAGTCAAGTTATGATGATGAGGAATTTCACTTAAA
>JAUTDX010003228.1:0-7500 GCA_030844895.1 Ambrosia x helenae | reverse complement strand
TTGGCACTGTGTTATATTTTGTGGCTCATTGTGTCATATTTCGTGATCTATTGTGTTTTTTGTATCCTTCTCACCCTTCTCATTTTCATTACACTGTGTAGAATAACTTGACCGATAATATATAAGCCCAAAATATTAAACCCAACCCAAAATAAATAAATCCCACCAATTTATAGAGGTAATAATATGAGTATAAACTAGTAAACTAGGGTTCATTTTACTATTTCTAATTTTTATGATGTTTCTGTTTGCGTGGTTTGATTTTTTGGTTTATATTTATTGCAAACTTTCTTTTCGGATTTTGGAACATATAGGTATATAAGTTAGAGAAAAAAAACTTCGTTTCAATTTGGTTTGTTTGGTTTTAAACCGAAACCGAACCGAATTCAATTTTGTTGAATTTGGTTTGGTTTTCATATTCCTAATTTGGTTTGGTTTGGTTTTTGGTTTGAGGTACAAAATTTTGAAAACCGAATAAACCGAATCACATAAACCAAATAAATCATAAACCGAACCGATGAACACCCAAGTAGGGTAAACACCAAACTATAAACCCCCTAACTTGCTTTTTAAAAGAAAATCGTCGAAAATAAGATTTAAGCACAGGTCTCTATTAGGAAGAGACACAGAGTACTATTGCTCCAGAAGGTCTTCGGCTAAATTTAAGTTTTGATGATCGACAAAATTAATTCTTTTATCGTGATTTTTCATGGTTTTTAATTAATTCTTCCATGTGTATATAAGATAATATATACTATAGTTATATATCGGTTTTTAATAATCATTGTAGTGACTACAAATTAATCATAAAACACTTTATCAAATTTTTAATTATTTTCATACATTTTAGTTGGAATATATTAGGTGTTCCTCCGTCCATGCTTAGTTTATAAAATTATTAAGCCATGAGATAGATTTTATATAATTATTTATTAACATAATTTGTCATATATCAGTATTTTTGGTTGATAGAATTAAAATAGTGTATATCTTTAAGCTCGTATGACGTTTCAAATTTAATAAGTTACGTGTACGGATGGAAAAAAAACCCGAGCTCAATGAGTATACACGAAACCCGATACATATAAAACGGGTATACTCGAAACCCGACAGTTATGGGCCGGGTTTGGGTCGGGTATGGGATTAGATGGTACCCGACCCGATTACCCAAAATCACATACTCGTTTATCCGAACTATATTCCTGGGAACTTTTTTATATAGTATATTTTTATTTTAGTAGGTTCATTTTGTGAAAAAAATATATACTTTCTTTTAAAATATGTATTTGATAAGTATTATTTATATTTTGTATGTCGTGAAGTATATACGTGAAACTATTTAAAAATCATAAAGTTATTATTTATAATTGAACTTTTATATATATCTTTTAACAAACTAATGAGTATACCTGATACTCGACGGGTAATTGCTCGACAAATTCTTGACGGGTATTAGCTCGGATATAGGACACAATTTTATAGCCGGTTATAGACATGGGATTACTAATACCCGACCCATCATTATCCCTACATCTACAAACAAAATTTTATGTTCGGTCAAATAGCTTATGTAAATGAGTAAATGCCATGGTACACATATGTTGGGGAAACGTAACATCCACCTAAACTCATTTATTCATAAATATTTAAATATTTTTAAAAATTGGCCATATGTGGATAAAACCTAAAGTCAGTAATTAGTAGTGGATTCAGTAAAAATATTACCACATATATAAGTCACGTTCTACCTGGGTCACTCGAGCGTCGATATATATAGACACATTAAAATAAGTATAAGATAAAATATAAGTTATAACACAATTAATATTTATCGGTTTCAGGTAACTGTAATAACTGAGTTGTGTTCATGGGTTGGCAGGTGAATGCATTCACCCGAATTTAACATGCGTATTCATAGGTTGACATGAACACGACCCCTGTTTAAGTTCGAAAAAGTTACTAATTTTTTACGTGTAAATACTCTATAACACAAATTGACTGAAAAATACATAACGTCTAAACTAGAAAGTCTGACAATCATTTCTTTTCTATCTTTGTAAATTTTGGCATATACTAACTTTTAGTTAAACGTGTTCACATTTTCGTGACAATTTATGGTATAACAAATCAAAATGAAAAATGAAAAAGAAAACAGAATAATTGGTATGGCATTTTTATAGAAAAAAATAAACCAAAACCATAAAGAAAACATAGAGACAAAATACCAAAAATAAATAAATTCCCACCCACCCAAAAGGATGGGTCTAAAAGCTAAAGAAAGTATAGTTAAATTTAGATAGAAAAGAATCCAACAACTGTAACTCTTTATCTCATTATGTACACATGAACCATGAAAGACAACAAAAGCAACCGATAGAAATTAGAACCAAGAACAAATATATTCTCTGTCTACTTTCTCTTTCTCTCTCTAGAAACAACACCATTTCTGTCTTTCTTTCTGTTTTGCACTTCTTTCAAAAACTTTCTTGATTAATCCATCTATCTATCCATACATCATCATGGGTCTATGTGCATCTGCACCGAAATCAAGAACTAGCCCAGAAAAAAATCATTACCAAAACACTCAAAAAACAAGTCCTTATAGCTCTAACCGCCAAAATTCACCGATCAACAATAACCCACAAAAGTTTTCGGGCCAAGTGTCACCACAGTCTACCGGTGGTGGTGGTGGTGGTACTGGTGGTGGTATACCGAATTTTAGTGAATTTTCTTTTGCAGAATTAAGAAGTGCGACTAATAATTTTAGTTCTGAGTTAATTGTGTCTGAAAGTGGTGAAAAGGCACCGAATGTTGTGTATAAAGGTCGGTTAAAGAATCGTCGGTGGATTGCTGTCAAGAAGTTTTCTAAGTTAGCATGGCCTGATGCTAAGCAATTTGTGGTAATTAATAATTATTTTGTTGTTTTTTTTTAGTTTAATTATGTATGGGAATATGGTTATTTGTTTTGGAAATCTTGAATTAAATGATTGTTAAGTTGGTTGTTGTGTGAAATCATTGTAGCTTTGTGAGTGTTTATTTTATTTTATTTTCTAAGGAGTAATGGAAATTAATAATCTCAACTATTGACTATTGCCAATAACAGTCCAAATTACGAAAATAACCACTAGCGGTCTCAACTTTCGACATATTGGCCACCAATGGTCCTAGTTAGTCTAATCATTAACGCCGTTAGCGGGTTGCAGATGTGACGTCCTACGTGTCATAACTTAACACACATGTCCGATGACGTGGGTTGCTGATGTGAAGCCACATCAGCATGCAACTAACGGCATTAGTGATCAGACTAATTGGGACCATTGGCGGCCAATTTGTCGAAAGTTGGGACCGCTAGTGGTTATTTTTGTAGTTGAGACTGTTATTGGCCAATAGTTAATAGTCGTGATTATTTATTTTCATTATTCCATTTCCTAATTAATAATGATTTTCTCTTGATCATGTTGACTAATTTTAGCCTTTTTAGCAACTTTCAATAATTTGCAGACCACAACTTGTTAGGGTATTTGGTAATATAGATATAGTGGTTGTAAATTGGTCAACAAAGTATGAATATTGATTTCACATTGAGAATGTTTTACCTTAGAATTGATAATTATGGCTGATATAATTGGAAAAACCATAGGGGTTGATATGTAAGTTAAGAATTGATATGATGTATTTAGAAATTAAGTTTTTTCTTTTATAGGTTTGATTTTTAATTTACACATATATACACATGTCCTTGTAGCATGAAATTTTGTTGAGATGTGAAAATTGAAGATGGGTTGTTTGGTCTTGTAGGAAGAAGCATTGGGTTTGGAATATTAAACCCCTGGGTATTTATTGGAAACCTTAAATTAATATATTTGTTTTATATTTCCAATTCTTAAACCTTAAATTAAAAATAATTGTGCGTGCTTATTGATGTTAGATTTTTAGTGATGCTTTCCCCCTAATCAAGTTGACTGACTTTAGCTTCAAGAAATAGCTATCCATTATGTAAAAGTTTATATAAAAATCAATGGTTTAATTTTAAGTTTCAAGGTATTTGCTGATATGAATTTATTGGTTTTAAAATTGGTAAATTAATATAAATATTGATAATTATGGCCAACATAAATGGAAAACTTTTAGGGTTTAATATGCAAATCAAGAATTTATTTGGGGTTAGAAATTATGTTCTTTCTTTTATTGGTTTAATTTTTTATTTACACATATGTGTACATGTCTTTGCAGCATAAAGTTTGGTTAAAATTTGTATAATTGAAGATGGTTATTTGATCTTGTAGGAAGAAGCATTGGGTGTTGGAAAATTGCGTCACAAACGACTAGCGAATTTGATCGGGTATTGTTGTGACGGTGAAGAGAGGTTGCTTGTTGCTGAGTACATGCCTAATGACACCCTTGCTAAACATCTATTTCATTGTAAGTATACTACTAACCTATGCATTTATCGTTCGTTAACTTAGGTCATAGTGGAAGAACATGGTATAAACTACTTTTATAATTGTATAGATGTGAATCGTATGAATGTTTGTTATGAAATCTCGATGGCTTGACCTTAAAATAAAGTAACAATTTTGGCAAATGATCATGTAAAATTCGACACCTTGTACCAACCAATTTATGCTTGTTGCTAGTTAGGAGCTCACAACTTTATTTTGGTTACCTGGGTGATGAATTTCTAGAAGGTCACCCATCCTGCATTGCTTTTACCTAAACACGCTTAATTGTGGGGTTCTTCCTCACTCACATCCAATGCGCTCAAAACGCCTTGATGATATTTGAGGTCGTACATAGACAAACTATGTTAGATTTGCCAAAGGTGTCATAGACCATGTGAATAATGTACCTTTACATCAAAACATCACATAACAAGACAATTTTGTAGTTTATTAGTTGAGTTATTGGTCTCTCTATTCAGAATTTGAATGAAATCAAAGTCTAAGAGGCTACTCAATTATTGGATTTTGCCAATTTTGTTGTATATCATCCTTATACTGGATTTGGAAGTTTTTACATATCCTAGTTCACTGATTTATATCATGGTTTGCTTTGTAAAAGGTTTACTAATTTCATATGCTAATAGTGTTATGACCTAAAAAGTAATCGAAGATACAATATTCACCACTAACAATTTCTTTACATTCACCGTTGTTGCTAGAATTCTTAGTATATTTTGTCGAGTTCACTTGAAATTTCATCAGAAAAAGACTGTCTCAACTCATATGGGGAAAAAGAGTCGGAATACGAATTATTTTTTCTTTCTTTGCTCATGCATATTTGTATTTCCTTACATTTATGCGTTTTATAATGTTTTCAGGGGAAAATCAAACTATCGAGTGGGCTATGCGAATAAGGGTTGCTCAATATATATCTGAGGCTTTAAACTATTGTAGCTCCGAAGGTCGTGAATTGTACCATGACCTCAATGCATACAGGATCCTCTTTGATGAGGTGTGTTATTTACTTATAATGATCTTACTCAGATTTTCAGCGTTACATTATTCTTCATGGTAGATTGAGCTTTCTTTTGCGCTAATAAAGAGATATATAAAGAGATAATTGCATATCTCTATGGTGATATGATCCGCTTTAAAGCTGATATGATAATGGTTTGATGTACTCTGTAGGAGGGAGATCCCCGACTCTCGTGTTTTGGATTTATGAGAAATAGTAGAGACGGAAAAAGTTATAGCACAAATCTAGCATATACACCTCCAGAATATCTCAAACATGGTAATTGCTTATTTCCTTCACATGTACTCCGTTATCAACAAAAAGGTTTATACGGGCCTTTATTTTTTTGGGTGTTTACCAAGTGCATATTTGTGTTCTTCTACCTGTAGGAAGAGTAACCGCGGAAAGTGTTGTTTATAGCTTTGGGACGGTCCTTCTAGATCTTCTAAGTGGGAAACACATCCCTCCGAGTCATGTAAGCTGTTTCAATCCATTTAAGATCATTTAAACATTTATGTTTCATATTATGGCACAACGAAAAAAAACGTTGTGATTGCGGGTCCCATATACTTGAAAAAATAACCTTGTATTATGCATTTATTTTTTTGAACGGCCAACGAATCAATTTCCGAGCACTCTCGGGCACCCTTTTGGCGAATCAGGTACTCGAGAGTAACCCGGGCCACCAATTCCCGGGAAAACCCGAAGACTCACCGGCCCGAAGGCACGATAGTGAAATAATCTGTAAAACCGGTCAGGATCAGGACTCGAACCCAAGCCAATGGCCGGGTCATCCCTCATTTCTCCTCCACCAATGTCCTCCAAATGTAGCTAGTGGGAATTGAACCCAAGCCTCCCATAGGAAACTTTAGGCCCTCAACCAACTGGGCTACAAGTGTTTAGACTGTATTATGCATTTATGCTTAAGTTTATTCATCTTTCCCTTAATGCTTCTCGCTTCTTGAACATGTAGTCATGGAAGGTTTGTAATGTTTTGAAGTGTAAGAAGAATAAAAATACAAATTTGGTAACCTTTTGTTTAATTTGTATCTTGAACATATAGGCGCTTGATTTGATCCGTGGCAAAAATATCATTCTTTTAATGGAGTCGCATTTAGAGGGGAACTTTTCGACAGATGAAGCAACAATACTGGTTGATCTTGCTTCTAAATGTTTGCAATATGAACCGAAAGATAGACCTACAATTAAAGACCTTGTCACAACACTTTGCTCCGCTTCAAACCAAATGTGACGTAAGAACCTCTTTCTTAAGAACCTCTTGCTCAATAGTTTTTTTTTTTGGCGTAAACGTGAAAACCCGTCAGGGAAAACTCACAAGACTCCACCAAAAGTCCAAAACCCTGCTAACCACTAGGATGACGTAAAATGCATCCATAATTTACATTCCCTTTCTCTTGGGAAATATTTCTTTTTTATTCTTTTAGGTTCCATCTTATGTTATGCTTGGGATTTCAAAACAAGAGGAAGCTCCATTAACTCCGCAACGTCCACTTTCCCCGCTAGGAGATGCTTGTTCCCGTAAAGATCTTACGGCTATTCATGAAATCTTGCTTAACACACACTATCGTGATGATGAAGGAACCGGGACCAATGAGGTAGTTTGACTTGTAACTTTTACTCTGTTTGTGGTACATAGAATCGGTCATTCGGAATTATGAATGTTTCTTTTTCAGTTGTCATTCCAAGAATGGACTCAACAGATGAGAGATATGTTGGAGGAAGGAAACGTGGCGACCAAGCATTCCGTGAAAAGAATTCAAAGCTGCCATCGACTTCTATTCACAGGTACGTTAATTCTGTTTTATACATGTCACATTTTAGATAGCGTTTGGATGTGTTTCACATGTTTTAAGTTGTAATAATCAGATAAAAGGTTGTTCAAGTGTAGGTTTAACTAATTACTTTAGTGGGTAATAGATAAAAACTATCAAATGTAACATTCTTGATGTGATCTTTGTGTAGATCTAATAAGACAAGACAAGTCAATTCATTTTCTATCAAACATAATCTTTGTTATTAGGA